>CM046882.1:328928884-329218884 GCA_025667525.1 Glebionis coronaria
ATGAAATACATGATAAACACAGTATAACATTAAAATCAGTAAAACAAGACAAGAACATATAAAACAAGCTAAGACATGATATAACCAGTTACGTACTCAGTAAACAGAATACTTATACATGTCCCTTATTTATGTAGCATTAGTGAGGTCAGAGTAGGACTTTCATCCTTTCGTCTTTCCTCGTCCAGTGAACACAAGGTACGGATTTCCCGTCCTTCAGTATAGACATTCTTTCCTTATTAGGATTCCCCGTTTGCAACCAACTATTTTCCCAGTATTGTTTTATATGTTTAATTACTTATGTTAGATTAAATTGCCTAAGCCATATACATGCATGACCAGTGTCACCTACTTATGGAGGTACCATAACCATAACACTAGAGGCACTAGTGTTATGACTTCCCCACGGTAGAGTGATTGCTCGTGGCGTCTCTTTTCAGCTTTGGCCTATATTTATTATCATGTGGGGCGTATGGGTGCATCCTAGTTACATGTTTTTATAGGATTTTCATGGTGAATGTGATGTGTGCCTTGCATCCTTCACAACGAGTTGATCCCTCCTACCCAGACTATTTAATTAGAAGAAACCCCTATAATTGCATGACGAGGTCTCCCTTCCAAGTATTCATGCACGGTGGAACCTCATGACCTATTTGGGCTATTGGCTACTTAATATAGATTTTACATAAAAACATAAGTCTTTTCAAACTACAAAACTAGTTTTATGAACATGTTTCCAAGTTATTTAGGACTTATACATTTCCTCTGCTATTAATCTTTCATGCTTATATCATTTCATGTTATACTTGTATATCCGTTCACTGGGTGTTATGCTCAGCCATTTTCCTTTCATGTTCCCAAACAGCAGGTACTCTTGGCCGCTTGTACACTTTAAGCGTACGTACATATGGATTGGTAGCTTTCTAGCCATCTAAGGATCAAATCTGTGCAAGGAAATTCTACAGTCTTTAGATTTCAGTGAGAAATCAGCTTATTAATAAGCTAAATAGCAAAGTCAAGTTTCTGTAAAGAGAAGTGAATTGTTTTCTTATACAGCCAAATCTACTTCATAAATCTTGTCATTTTTATTCACAAACCTGTTTAAGAACATGTCTTGAGTAGTTTTGGAGCTTTTCAGTTTTTTCACAAATTTGGTCAAACTTGGTCAAATAAGCACTTGAGAGCTTACTTTACATTTCAAGCTTTGTAGTTTCATTTACTTTACATTTCAAGCACATTACTTTTATGTTTTTAAATTTTGGACTTTTGTGAATAAAATTTGGTAATTGCAAAGTGTTTTACGAATATATAGCTTAATGTTTTTCACCCTTTTTACTTGTTGTTTGAAATAGACCTAAAATATCCAAATACCCTATCAACCA
Source organism: Glebionis coronaria (assembly GCA_025667525.1). Lineage (NCBI taxonomy): Eukaryota > Viridiplantae > Streptophyta > Magnoliopsida > Asterales > Asteraceae > Glebionis > Glebionis coronaria. The sequence continues at coordinate 328,930,267 of CM046882.1, forward strand.
AGAACAATAATAAACTTGAGATTTTTAGGACTTTCAATAGGTCAAGAATCGAGAGAAAACGAACTTCAGTATACTGAATTTCAGCTGCCTCATCTAATGAAGAGATGAACAGTGGGTGTTTTGTTTGAATAAGCTTGTAATAAGCTTATTTTAGTTGATTATAAGAAAGGGTTGAAGATACAGTCCTTGTGCAAAGGCTACTTTAGAAAGGAGATAAGCATATATGTATAATTCCTCTTTAAGCTTCCTCTCAATTCGATTTTAAATTCTAACTTAAATAAACTGCTTATTTAGACTTATGTGCTTATTGTTAGTCGTTATTTGCTTTATTTGTGCTTTCATCATTTAGTAATAGCTTAAATTTATCTAGATTAAATTCTGCCTAAAACTAAGAAAAACGCAAAAATATTTTGGTCACTTAGCTTATTTACTGTTCACCTAGCTTAATTCTGTCTTATTTCGGCTTTATTGAGGTTATTATTGTTGTTCTTAGCTTAAAAGTTCATTCAAAGTCATTTGAGATCAAAACATAAGCTTAATCTAAAAACTGCCAAAAATGGGGTGTTTGGATTTAGGTGTTGCTAGCTCACTATTGGTTTTTAGGAGTTAATGTTACTTGCTGCAGATCAAATAGTATAAGTCTAGTAAAGTTTAGCTTTTGGTTTGCATCAAAACACAAAATCACAAAAAGTTAGTAAAACAAGTCTTTGTGGTGAAATCTTAGAAGTGTTGTTTGGGTCAGCTTAGTTATAGCGTTTGGTTAGAGTTGTGGTTCATTGTCTTGTTGCATCTCATTTGCAGTATAAAAGTAGCTATAAATCAGTCGCAAAAGTCAGCTAGCATAAGTCAATACGGCAAACGGTCATTTAAAATATTGGGTTGAGCTGTGGTAAAACTAGCCAAACAGCCTACTTCACCATCAGTTTTATTTTTGCTTATTAGGATCTAGATCTAGTGCTTTAGTGTTATAAGTAGGTAGTACTAGTGGCTTTAAGAAGTTAGTTAAGAGTTTTTTACATAGCTTATTATATAAGCAGTTAAATAGCCTAGAACATAGCTTGTCAAAACAAAGTTCACATTAAACTTCTGATATAAATTCTTTGTTTTGCTTATTGAGCCTTTATAGTTCAAGAGTCATTTCAAAAGTTGTCTATTTTCATTCTAAAAGTCATTATAAGCTTTCAGAAGTCATTATCTGAAAAATCAATTATAGTCAAAATAAGCTCAATAAGCCCGTTTTGCTTAAATTCACTTTCTGGCTTATTCTTTTAATGCTTTTTGAAAACTCTTTCATAGAAATCATTTTTCTCATCCTTTTATCAATTTTGCAAAGTTATAGCTTCTATCGATAAGCCACAAGCTCAAACGAACTTTTTCTATAAGCTTAAAATTCGTTTTACAAGCTACAGTTCATCTTATAAGCTCAAATTTATTTTTGAGAGCTTATTTTCGATTACGAGTATTTTAGAACAAATTAGAGCTAAAACGGTTCTCAAATAAGCTCAAACGAGCTTATGAAACTAGCACAACCCGTTTTTCATTAAAACTTGTCGAAAAATGCAATATGGTCCTTTATTTCGCAGCCTGTTGTCAATTCTGGTAATTACAGTTTGGGTCCCCTATTTTTCTGCCAGAATTCATTTCCTGCGTATGCTATAGTATCATAAGGGCTGCGCTTGGTTACATTGCTATTGGGCTTTGTTGGGCCTGCGTTATAAGAAAAAAAAGGGTAACGTTTACTTGTAATCATATTTCTATTCCATTACAATTTACAACTTTAAATAAGAAAGAGCATATAGTTTTAGTAAAAATAAAATAGATTTAAATAAATAAATAAATAAATAATATAAAAAGTATAAAAAAAATTAGTTTTTACATTTTTAGAATAAATTTGGCATTTTCATTTTTAGAATAATTTTGCATTTACATCTTTGGCATTTTAGTATTTTGTATTTTTGCTTGTCATTTTAATTTAGCATTTTAATCAAATCTTGTTTACATTTTACATGCGCATTTAATATTTTTACTTTGTGATTTTTACTTGCGGTATTTGCACTTTATTTTTAGAATAGTACGTATACGTATTAGATAATATTTTTACATTATTACGTGTTTTGTGCTTAAATAGACATAGAATACCATTCAATTACTTAAACCAAGAACGATTAATCTTTACGATTAAATTGGATTTCAATTCGAGTCGAATCGAGGAAAAACGAACATAATTAAAATTCCAATATTAAATTGGCGCCGCTGCCGCTTCGATCTCGTTACGATTGACGATTTTTCGTGAGAAGATTTGGATTTGGGGATCCGTTCACTTTTGAACGTTATTTTTCTTGTTTAAAAAATAAAAAATACAAAAAAATCAAAAAGATAAAAATACAAAAAAAATCACAAAAGCAAATTCTTTCCTAAGATTTGCACAAAAAAAATAAAAAATCCAAACGTAATACTTTTCCTAAAGTATTACACCAAAAATATTAAGTACTATTGTTATTTTTCTTATTTCGATTTCCCTTGTCTTTTATTGCGAATATATTTTCTTTAAAAAATTAAAAAATACAAAAATATTTTCTTTTTACTATAGATATTATGTATAAGAAGCCCAATATACAATATTCCATAAGTGTTTCTTGTAATACCCTGTATTTGGAGGCGTTCCGGTTCCATATACGTGTATCGATCAAACAAAATAAAAGGCAAATAGATAAATACTTTCGTTAAGCAATAATTCAAAAAAATACGAACTATAAGGTGAATAGATAGGCGACGTGCTATAAAAGGCCGTCTAAGGGAAGCTAGGTACTTAAGTGCTTCGCGCAACCTCATTCCCCTGTTCACTTGTGAGAATTTTGAGAAGGAAGGCTAATCGAGAGTTTTGCCACCCAAGTAGTATTACGTATATATTTTTGTAGTATTGAACCTCGAGGGGGATAATCTCTTCCCTTTCAAAGTCGACCGAGGTCTCCTACCTCATTCCTCTTGTTTAGTTGTATGTGCACTCGCGCGCGTGCGCACATACCGAGTGGTGTACCAAATACTTCTAATTCTTCCAAAAAGAAGAAGAAGAACAAAAAGACCGTCAATCAAGCCGATCCCGAGAATCGAGCTTTCAACAATACGATGGCAACGGATAATCGACCGCTGATTGAGATCTTGTAATCCCACGTGGAGGGCAATGATGACGCGATTGTGGTGCCCGAGATTGGAGCAAATAATTTTGAAATTAAAACGGGTTTTATTCAAATGGTTTCCGCTACACCATTTTTGGGCCGTTCCCAAACGATCATATTAAGAGGTTCATACATTTGACCAATACGGTGAAATACAATGGGGTGACTCAAGAGGCCATACGTTTGTTGCTTTTTCCTTTTTCCCTCTAGGGACAAGCCCGTATTTGGCTTGATAAGGAACCACCCCAAAGTATTCTTACATGGGCGGATTTAGAAACAAAGTTCATTAACTACTTTTTCCCACCATCTCGTACCACGGCTTTAAGGAATGACATAATCACTTTTGAGCAAAAATATGGGTAAACTTTTAGTGAGTCTTGGGATCGGTTTAAAGAACTTCTAAAAAGGTGTCCTCAACATGGTTTTACTAAAGTTCATCAAATTAATACTTTTTACAATGGATTAAATTTGAATGACCAAGACTCACTAAATAGTGCTTCGAGGGGAAATATTTTGGTTAAATCAATGAACGATGCTTGGAATATAATTGAAAACAAGGCCAAAGTTCAAACTAAGAGTGTAAGAGCTACTATGGCTAGTGCTAGTGATAGTGAGATTAATAATCAAATTAAAGAGCTTACTACAATTGTGACAAAACTTGCTTTAAAAGTTGATACCTCTCCTACTAGGAACGTTCATACCATGAGTGAGTCTTGTGAGACTTCTGGTGGACCACCTCCGTACTTAAATTGTGATAAGGCTTATGATCAATCTCAACAACAAGTGTATGCTTACAACAGTAATGAGATGGTTCATTTTAAACCTAATGTGAATGCTAATAATTTGTCTTATAAATCTACTAACTATTTGGCTCCCCCCGGTTTTCAACCTCATGTTAGACCACCTCCACAATTGTTAACCAATCCCCAATACCCACCAATGAACCAACGTCCACAAAGGGGTAATTTGCAATAGAATTCAAATATGAGGTGTTTTAATCAACATAATTTTCAAGGGCAAAACCAAGGTTTTAATAATCAAGGCTTTCAAAATGCTAATCAATTTCAAAACCAATGTTTTCAAAATCAAGGGTTTAACAATCAACGGTTCAATATGCCTAATCCTCAAATGGACTTGGTTCTTTAAAAACTTAATGAGCAAGACCGTAAGCTTAAAGAAATGCAAGAGTCCACGGATAGGAAATTCAAATGGTATTGTTCATGTGTTTGTGTTCTTGATTCATACGCCATTTTTGATCCATTTTCACACGTCCAAAATTTTTTTTGTGTTTTTGATGGTTTTTTCTTGATACAAATCTTCTACATAGTTGTGGTAGGGATTTGGTATAGTTACTTTGGCTAAAAACACAAAATTTTTGGGTGTTTTGATCATTTTTTGGCTTAAAATCACGAATTGGTTGAGTTTTGTCCGAGAAAAGTGGAAAATATTCCGATCTGGTCAAATCTGAAAAGGGTTTACTTATTCAGATTGGCATTCCGATTGGGTGATATTCAGATTGGGCATTCCGATTGGCATTCAGATTGGCATTCCGATTGGTTGATATTCAGATTGGGCATTCCGATTGGCATTCAGATCGGCATTCCGATTGGTTGATATTCAGATTGGGCATTCCGATTGGCATTCAGATCGGCATTCCGATTGGTTGGTATTCAGATTGGGCATTCCGATTGGCATTCAGATCGACATTCCGATTGGTTGGTATTCAGATTTGGTACATTCCGATTGGTATTCAGATTGGGTTTTCCGATCACTCATTCCGATTGGTATTCAGATTCGGTACATTTCGATCAAGGTATTCCGATTTGGGAGATTCCGACTGATATTCCGATCACTATTCCGATCACTATTCCGATAACAAAATTATTCCTTAAAAAATTTCGTGTGTAATTTTGACTTGGAATTTTTGGTTTATTGAGAACATATTTTAGGGGATTTTAACATTGTTTCTCGACTTCAAACTCACAACAACAAACACATTTACTTTCTTTCATTGATCGATCAAAGTTTGTAAATCTTAACTTATTGAAATGGAGTACACATCTCTTACGGATAAGTCCATCCTCTCGGGTACGGATAATCGTCCACCAATGTTGGTGAAGACTATGTATGAGGAATGGGCTTCCCGAATGGAACTTTATATGTTGAACAAGGAGAATGGACATCTAATTTGGGCATCGGTGCTCAATGGACCATTAGATTATGGTACAGTGACGGAAGGTACGACTACTCGTCCTCGCACAACGGGTGAGTTGACTGGAGATATGAAGATTCAAGATAAATGTGATAAGTATGCTACAAACATCATTCTCCAAGCTCTTCCTCCAGATGTCTATAAACTCGTCAGCAAACATAAAGTTGCCAAAGAGTTATGGGATAGAATTCGGGTTCTAATGCAAGGCACCTCGTTAACTAAACAAGAACGAGAGTGTAAGCTTTATGATACTTTTGATAAGTTTGCCTATGTGCCAGGGGAGACTCTCAATGATTACTATCTGAGATTTACCCTATTGTTGAATGAGCTCAATATCTATGGCATGACAATTCCTACCTTTCAATTGAACACCAAGTATTTGAACACTCTTCCTTCAGAATGGAAAAAATACGTGACGGATGTTAAATTGGCTAAGGACTTGCATAACACCAATGTGGATCAACTTCAAGCCTTTCTTCAACAACACGAATGCCATGTGATCGAGGCTCGGATGTCTACACCTCAAGTTCATGATCCACTTGCAATGTATGCTTCTCAACAAAACATGGCTTATACTTATCAGCAACCATCATACTTGCAGCAGACACCACCACACAACTATCAGCAACCACAACAAACATCTTATCCACCACTAGTGATGCCACAGCAAGCATTTCAACAAGGTGTTCATCAACAATCTTTTCCACAGCAACCACCATATCAGACATCACCATCACAAGCCAACACCTCTCCATTGGGCTATACTCCTCAGCAAGGATATTTTCCAATTGAAGCACAACCAGCACAAGCTTTCTACTCTAATGAACTTCCACCAATCGAAGCACCAGTCTTTACACCAAATGATACGCCAGCTGATGTTCTAAACCATCTCACAGCCTACTTGTCAAAACTTGTTGCAACTAGAGGATTTCCACCAACAAACAATCAGCTCCGCACCTCATCAAATCCTCGACAACAAGCCACTGTTCAAGATGGTCAAGTGATGGTGCAACCTATTCAGGGAAGGCAAAATTCATATGGACCTCCTACAAGGACTGGGAACAATCAAGCTGTGAATTCTCAAGCTAATGGAAATGGAAGTCCTAGTGGTCCTAAAAAGGTTGTGACTTGCTACAATTGCCGAGGACAAGGTCATATGGCTAGGGAATGCACTCAGCCGAAAAGGAGGAGGGATGATGCATGGTTTCGTGAGAAGATGTATTTGGTTGATGCTCAGTCTAAGGGGAAGATTTTGGATTCAGAGGAGTTAGCATTTCTTGCAGACCCAGGGGCAGCAGATACTGAAGGCATTGCAGTCGTCTCCACTTCTAATGCAGCTTATCAAGCGGACGATCTTGATGCATACGATTCGGATTGTGATAACATTCACTCTGCCCAAGCTGCTCTCGTTGCTAATCTCTCTCACTACGGTTCTGATGTCATCAGTGAGGTACCAACCACATCTAATAATATTGATGATAACCAACATCAAGTTGGGCATGAAAATGACAACCTCGAACAGCATTCGGGGACTAGTAACTCAAATGATGTGGTACCCAATCCAACACATTTGAGTGAACCTCAACCAAATGCTACGACGGGTATGGAATCTTATGCTCAACATGATTTGGTCATGGTGCCTAAACATATTATTGATCAAATGCATATGGCCCTCAGACAATCCGTAGATACGAATTCCACCCTAACTGCTGAGCTTGCGTTGCATAAAGAAAAGGTCAAAACTTTTGAAATGGTCCCTCAAGAAGAGAAAATAACATGTTCTGAATTTGACCAATTTCGTTTTGAAAAGATTGAACACTTGAAAGAAATAGAATCATTAAAAGCTAATCTTTCCAATGAATTAAAAGAAAAAGAGTCGGTTGTCAATGATTTTCAGAAACTTAAAATGGATTTCGAAACTCTCGAGTCTAAAAAGGTTGAATCGGAAATTAATGCTACCAAACTTCTTAAATTCAAAGAACAACAACTTTTAAAATAATACGCTTCCACAGAAAAGGTTCATCTTTTAACTAAATCATTTAAAGAATTCGAACTTAAGCGTCTTCAAGATTTACCACCTAATCCTGGTTATGCAAAACAAGCTCAGGAATATATTCCCGGTCTTTATGATATGACCATAATTGGCAAATCGAAAGAAGCACCTTTTGTTCGTAGTACTAAGGAGACACAATCACTTGGGGATGAAACTCATTCTAAAATGCTTTCAAAATTCCATACAATTGATTATGATCAACATAACAAAGATCAATTTTCGAAAAAGACACGCATTCGCTTACAAAAGGAATTAGCAGAATTAACAGTTCTTGTGCCCCAAAGTTTGTCAAATGAAAATCTTCCTAGTACGTCTCCTACACTCGTCAAAAAGGATTTAACAAAGTTAATTCCACCGGTAAGTAAGGCGTCCGTTAACTTAAATACGGTTCACCAACACTTAGCCGATTTTGACAAGGTCATTTTGGAACGTACGACGGCCACGGCCATAACGGAAGGTGAATGGAACTTTGAGCACACTAGAGCTGCGTTTCGAGATGAAATTGTTCCGTTTGTAAAGAATGTTAAAGCTTGTCTTCGTAATATTGATCAAGATTTGTTTTTGGAAATAGAAGAAGTTAGACGTGTTTTCAATGAAATGGAAGATGCTTATGAAAACAGTTTACTTGAAATAGAACGGGTTTCACGCCATAATGATCTGCTTCTGAATCAAGTGATGTCTCATGATATAGTTTCTGTCTGTGTGAATACAAGTGTTGATAATGATTCTATTGTGCATAATGTTGAATCTGTGGATAATGTGGTAGATAGTACTTGTCACGAATCTGACGCTGAATTTTTAAAGCTTCAAGATTCATATTCTTCGCTTTCAAAACGTTTTGATGAGATTCAAACACATTGTATTTCGCTTGAATGCAAGCAACAATTTATTCAAGAAATCTTTGAAACGTCATTCGAAGGTGTTAATATCGATGATGCAAATTTTGAAAAGAATTTTCGATTAAATTTACAATCAAAACAGCGTCAGCCAAGTGACAAAGTTGCTAACTCTTTGCCGATAGAAATAGAGAAATCCAAGGAGCTTAACTGTGTGAACGTACTTGAGGCCGCTGAGAATTTTAAACTTGATCTAGATAATCGAGTTTCCAAGATTTTGTCCAAAGTTGATAACTTAAAACAGAAAAATACACGACTCTTCGATTCAGTAAAGCCCGCATGTGTTGATACCACTGCACAGAATCAATCATTGATTGAACAATTGAATCAAAAGTCGGTGGAAATATCTGATTTGAGGGAACAAATTTGTGATAAGAATCTGGTCTTGGCTGAGTTAAAGGAAACACTTCGAACTCTAAAAGGTAAGAATGTTGTGGATAACGCAGCCACTATCTCAGCATCGTCCTCTAGTGCAATCAAAAGGAACCTAATAGCCGTCACACCACTTAACAAGGGCCCTAAGACTAAACCATCTCAAACTTTGGTCACTAAAGATAAGGCGGAATCAAAACCAGCTTCTAATATTCCCGTGTTGCCTTCTACAGGAGTAAGCACCACTACTAAGGCTCAAAGATCTAAGCTTAAGCGAAACAAGAAGAATGATAGGATCTTGCCCCCATCTAGTAGTCAAGTGAAGAAGAAAGTAGAAGCCCATCCTAGGAATGTTATTTCTGTTTTGAATAAAAAGAATCATGTAGCTAAACCTAAAGGCTCTGCGGTTGTGCAGCGTTTTAAGCCTAGTGTGAATTCTAATTTGAAATGTTGGAATTGCAATGAATGTATGTTTTCTAGTCGTCATGATTCTTGCCTTATTGACCATGTGAATGAGATGCATGCCCGGAAAAATGGATTAGAATGGAAACCGACTGGGAAAGTGTTAACCCAAGTTGGCTGGATGTGGCGCCCCACTGGTAGAACTTTCACTATAGTAGGAAATACGTGCCCTTTGACTAGGATCACTCCCACTAAAGCGAAGAAAGCGTGCCCTTTAACTAGGAGTACCAAGGCTACCAAAACACAAGCGTGTCCTTTAACTAGGAACACAAACACTACTGTAGGAACAAAGTGCCCTTTAAATAGGTCTACTCTCACTGTAGTGCCCGCGAATACTCCAAAACCTCAGCAAATTGGAACTGTAAAACCTGTTAGTGCTAAAACTATCATTAGAAAACGCAGGAAATCTAAGGGTCTCAAAAATGTTAACAATTCTAATAATTCTATATCTGTATCTGCTAACAATCCGGAACCAATAGTTTCCAATGCATTGTCTACTGTTGTGATTGAAAACAGGTGGTCCAAATTGTTCTCTGGTATTTGGACTCTGGTTGCTCCAAGCATATGACCGGAGATCGCTCTCAGCTCAGAAATTTCGTCAGCAAGTTTCTTGGTACGGTTCGATTTGGAAATGATCATATTGCAAAGATAATGGGTTACGGTGAATATCATATTGGGAATGTTATAATTTCAAGAGTGTATTACGTGGAAGGTCTTGGTCACAACTTATTTTCTGTGGGACAATTTTGTGATGCAAACCTAGAAGTCGCTTTTCGAGAGCATACCTGCTTCATTCGTAATTTGGAAGGGGTTGATTTATTGAAAGGTACTCGAGGGAATAATTTGTATACTTTGTCTCTACAAGACATGATGGCCGCTTCTCCCGTATGTCTTCTCTCCAAAGCATCGAAGACTAAGTCTTGGTTATGGCATCGACGGTTATCTCATCTTAACTTTGACGCTATTAATCATTTGGCGAAAAACGAACTTGTTCGTGGTCTTCCTAAACTTTCATTTCACAAGGATCATTTGTGTTCCGCGTGTACAATGGGGAAAAGCACTAAGAAATCTTACAAACCCAAGACGGAAGACACCAACCAGGAGAAACTTTATCTTTTGCATATGGATCTTTGTGGGCCAATGCGTGTTGAAAGTCTTAGTGGCAAAAAGTACATCCTCGTCATTGTCGATGATTACTCTCGGTTTACATGGGTAAAATTTCTTAAAGCAAAGAATGAGGCACCTAAATTCATCATCGGATTTCTCAAGATGATTCAAGTGCGTCTCAACACTACTGTCCGACGCATTCGTACAGATAATGGAACCGAATTTGTGAATCAAATTTTGCGTGATTATTATGAAGAAGTTGGCATTTCTCATGAAACATCCGTTGCACGCACTCCACAACAAAACGGTGTCGTTGAAAGGCGAAATCGCACACTTATGGAAGCTGCTCGAACAATGTTAATTTACGCAAAGGCTCCATTGTTTTTATGGGCAGAAGCAGTATCTACAGCAGTGTACACCCAAAACCGGTCACTAATTCGTAAACGCCATGGTAAAACACCTTATGAGCTTCTCCATGGAAAAGTACCAGATTTATCATATCTTCATGTATTTGGTTCTCTTTGCTATCCAAATAATGATGGTGACAATTTGGGAAAACTTCAACCAAAGGCTGATATTGGTATTTTCATTGGTTACGCCCCCGCAAAGAAGGCATACCGAATATACAACCGTAACTCTCGCAAGATCCTCGAAACTATGAATGTTGATTTTGATGAGCTGACAGCAATGGCTTCTGAGCAAAGCAGCTCTGAACCCGCACTTCATGAAATGGGACCCAGTAATATTAGTTCTGGTCTTGTCCCAAACAACCCTACTTCATCATCATTTATACCACCTACCAGGAATGAATGGGATAAGTTGTTTCAACCGTTCTTTGATGAATTCTTTACTCCTCCAAGTATTGTTGCTCCAGAACCTGAGGTAATAGCTCCGGTAACCGAAGTTGTCGCTCCAGCAACCGAAGCACAATCAGACACATCTGCACCAACAATTGGTCAAGATATACCAACAACGGGTAATTCTCAACCAACACAAGTAACAACTACCCATGTCATGCCTATTGATGATGAAGAGGATGACGATGATCACGATCTGGAATTCGCTCAAATGCGTGAACTTCCATTCTTTGGTGTACCAATTCCCGACCCTAATCAAGCCGGGTCGTCCACCTCAGAGGAAGCTCCTTCTACAGTTTACTCCAATCCACGGATTCGTGAACATGACAGCAAGTGGACAAAGGATCATCCTATAGATTCTATTATTGGTGACCCTAATCGTCCGGTATCCACACGAAGTCAGTTACAAGAAAGTGCAATGTTTTGTCACTTTGATGCTTTTCTCACTGAAGTTGAACCTAAGACATGGCAACAAGCTTTTACTCAATCCTGTTGGATAGAAGCTATGCAAGAAGAACTTAACGAATTCATACGTCTTGATGTTTGGGAACTTGTCCCATGCCCGGATCAAGTGCAGTTACTCACTTTGAAATGGGTTTACAAGGTGAAACTCGATGAGTTAGGCGGAATATTGAAAAACAAAGCTCGACTAGTAGCTCGTGGATACAAGCAATTATTGGGCGTCGACTTTATGGAATCCTTTGCACCTGTTGCCCGTTTGGAAGCTATTAGACTATTCCTCGCTTATGCAGCCCATATGAATATGATCGTCTATCAGATGGATGTGAAGACGGCATTTCTTAATGGTGAAATCAAGGAAGAAGTCTATGTTCAACAGCCGGATGGTTTTGTGAATCCTAATTATCCTAATCATGTGTACAAGCTTAAGAAGGCTCTCTATGGGTTGAAGCAAGCTCCACGCGCATGGTATGATCTATTGTCACAATTCCTCATTACTCAAGGCTTCGCAAAAGGCAAGGTGGATCCCACGCTGTTCATTCAGAAACGAGGTAAAGATATGATTATGGTACAAATATATGTTGATGATATTATATTTGCAGCCTCGACCCAAACCTTATCGGATGAGTTTGGGACACTCATGTCTTCCAAGTTTAAGATGTCAATGATGGGCAAGGTATCATTCTTCTTAGGTCTTCAGATATCTCAGAGTCCCAGAGGCATCTTTATTAATCAATGCAAATATGCCCTTGAATCGCTTAAGAAGTATAAGATGGAATCTTGCGACCCCGTGGACACTCCAATGGTGGAGAAATCTAAGCTTGATGCAGATCCACATGGAGTTGCCGTTGATCCGACACTTTATCGTGGAATGATCGGTACTCTTTTGTATATCACAGCAAGTCGACCTGATCTTCAGTTTGCTATATGTATGTGTGCCAGGTATCAAACTAGGCCTACTGAGTTACACTTAGCTACTGTTAAAAGGATCTTTCGATATCTTAAAGGAACCATTAATCGGGGACTTTGGTATTCGAAGGACTCTTCTATTGCACTAATGGCATATGCAGATGCGGATCACGCGGGTTGTCAAGATACAAGGCGTAGCACGAGTGGAACTTTGCAACTACTAGGAGATCGATTAATCAGTTGGGCATCGAAAAGGCAGAAAAGCGCTGCAATTTCAAGTACGGAAGCAGAATACATAGCTATGTCCGGTTGCTGTGCTCAAATTCTTTGGATGAGATCGCAATTAACCGACTATGGTCTAGGTTTCAACAAGATTCCGATGTACTGTGACAACAAGAGTGCAATTGCCTTATGCTGCAACAACGTTCAATTCTCCCGGTCGAAGCATATTGACATTCGCTACCACTTCATCAAGGAGCAAGTGGAAAATGGAGTAATCGAGCTTTACTTTGTCCGATCTGAGTATCAATTGGCGGATATTTTCACGAAGGCTTTAGATCGCGCTCGAATTGAATTTTTGGCCGACAAGCTAGGAATGAGAACCTTCTCGCCTGAGACTCTTAAGGAACTAGCAGATGAAGCGAAAGAATAGTGGTGGTAAAACTATTCTCCGTATCCTTGGTGATCATCTGTATATAGTGTTTATATTTTTATCCACAAAATCAAAATACAAAAATATAAAACCATATAAAAACAATAAAAATTGAAAAATCTAGAAAAATCCAAAAATATTTTTACTTTATTTTTTTTCAAGGCATGTCTTTTGGTACGATAATATTTACGGCCTTAGAAATGTTGATTAATATCGACACGGCGCCATAAATAGAGTTCGTACAAAAGTTGTAAATATTTCATAAAACATGTCTATATGGCTTGTAGTTATTTCTGACTGCAACCCGGTTTTCACATTCAAGTCAAGTATTTCTTATGAAAGCTTTGGCTAACAACGGGAATTAATTTTCTCGGGCAAGGTTTACTTTCAAACCTTGTAAGGGATCAAGTTTACTTTATAACTTGGTCTAACACAAATATATGTACGCCTCAGTGCATTTATTTGTTAAAACAAGAGAAGTCTTGTTTTTATGAAGCTATCATCTCTACAACCATGCTATCTACAATTGGTATCTACATACTCGACGATGCGACTACTCAACCGACGACTACAACTCTTTCAATAGAACACGGGTCAACAATTGAGGGGGAGCAATTGTCAAGCATTCAGAATCTTCGATGCCGAACGTGCCAAGTTCACAAGTTGGTGTCAAGACAACAATACCAATCGTACATGTGGTGTCAAGAGATGACTTCAGACGTGACGAGGCGACCAACATATGCTGACAAGAACCATTTGATCTTATCATATGATGTTCTCATCCATCAGGTCCAACCTTGTCAATTCTTTTTAATATGGTGAATATGTGATCATGTTACAAAACGGTATCATATCTCATACGTTTGATATCATGAAGATAAAATGGACTTGCATTTTTCTTCCCAAAACCTTTGTTAAAACTTCATTAAATCAATTGATATTAAAAACATCGATTGGGTTAATATTTTTAATATGGGGGAGAAAATGTGATTTAATATGGGATATTATCACAAATGGTTTGACTTAAAGTGTTGGCTCATCCCGACATGTGCGAAATGTTTTCGAATATCGTGGCATATGTTAAGGGGGAGCAAAACGGATTTGCATAATCAAAAATGGATTTCATGGTGATTTATACTTACCCACAACCCATTTATTTCACGACGATGAAGATTGTGGTGACATAAGGATGGTAGGATAGGTTAAGTCCTATGATTCTTCCAGAACCGGAGGAATCTTCCCAAGGACATTCCATAGCTAGAAATAGTAGTCCTTAGGAAAGTTGGGGAAAGATTGTGAACGTAGCTGAATGCCGACCAAGTACTTAAGTTAGCACTGGAACAATCACAACAAGGTGCTAGTGATGACGTATTGGTAAGCATTGAAGGGGTTGAAGAATGAAAAAGAATTGTAAAGATAAAGGGTGTAAAGAAAGAAGCCCTCCTTACAACTTTAGGCAGAAACCGGGTCAATACATATGCTATTGAGATCATTTTTAATGATTCTTGATATTGAAGATAGACATCATGGACCCAGTGATGCAATGCACAACCCATCCCAGCTAACTCAGATATCTCTTAAAAGGTATTTGTTTTAATCACACGGAGACAACACGTTATCTATCGATTTATTCACTCCGAATGAATTGGTATTGAAATGGTGGCACTCCTCTCCAGCCTCCGATCACTAAAATCCAAAGTGCACGATCGAGTCTAGAGCCATTTGAGATCATCAAATATCTCATTAGGACACACTTTCATATTTCCTTGCTTCTTCACACACTGTGAAAAGTAAGAAAGATTTTAAGAGTCCTACGCAAAATCTTCATGATCTTGCCTGAACATCCGAGTAATACGAAAGTATTTACAATGAAGATGGAAATCCTTCTTGAGCGAATATCAAAAAGCTCATGGTAGGTGACTCGTGCGATTCTTTATGAATCAAACTTGTGATAACTGGAAAGCAACAGCTGTTTAATTCTTAACTGAATTTAAACACGTTCCAGGCCTCTACGCAATATCTTAATGATCTTGCCAGAACACTCAGAGTGATACCTTAGTGTTCACGGTGATGAGTGGAAATCCTTCTAGTGTTAACCTTAAACAGCACTTGGTAGGTAACTTGCAAGATTCTATACGAATCAAGCTCGTGACAACTGGAAAGCAACGATGGTGCGGTTCTTAATTGAATTTCACTTGTTCCAGGAACATGAATTGACGGCTTCAAATCATGCGGATATTATTATCCAAATGATTCACTCTTTATGTTCGCAGTCAGCTTTGGACGGTCGAATAAAGAGAACGGGTTTACCCGCGAAATCCTGTCAGGAAGTTACTTAATTGAAACTATCAGTCACGGGTACGATATCTAATATCGTCCAACGGTCTTCACCGACCGGAGGTAAAATGCTACCGATTTAGAATGAAATGTTCAAAGCCATTTCGTTCGTGTCTACTTATGTTGCGGCATTTGAAGACGGTGGCGTTGCGGAATCCAAGAAGAAGTCGTCCCCGCATGCTTATACTTTATGCACTTAATATCTCATCTAATTCAAGAAATCCTAAAAGTTAAGTCTTCCGCTGTATCGAACTCTGAAGCTTTCAAGAATTACGAAGGTATAAGTATGTGGGACATGGTGTCACGAAGAGGCGAAGATCACAAGTGATGGATGCACGAGATCAAGGCAAGAGATTAATGCTCAAAGATTGATATCAAAGATCACATCAGCATGTTCACCAGAAAAGAAAAAGAAAAAGAAAGACAAAGACTACGAGCTCAAGACAAGCATAGTATGCTAGGTTTATTTTATTATTGTAACTTGGGTAACGCCCTTGTTTGGAGTGACCTCCCTTAGGGGGAGATTGTTGGAAATACGTTTTACGTATTAAGAAGGATCGGTCACTCCAACGATAGTTCATGTAATAGCTCGTAGTTTAGTTAACTTTATTTGTTTATCAAACAACATCAAGCCTAGCCTACAACATGTGTAGGCCGGCCCAAAATGTAAGCCCAAGCCCATGACAAGGGCTTGGGTATATAAACCCTCTCCTTTGATGGAGAGGGTGTGGTTTCATTATTTTTCACATAGTAAACATTACTTTCTCTCTCTAGCTTTGTGTGAAATCCACCATCTATCTATCTCTTTCTCTCTCTAAAAACATAAGCAAGATTTACAATCCTACACATACAAATGTTGCAAACCCTTAGACCCCAAGGAGCCTTACCTTCTAATACCTAGACCAACCCTCGAGCTAATGTGAGTGCTATTACTACTCGAAGTGGAGCCACTTTAGTGGGACCTTCCATCTCTTCGCCCATAAAGGAGAGACAAGACCCGGAGGTAACAATGAGTAATCCTACTCCCCCTTCGGTGATCACTCCCACTACCACTCTTAGTACTAGTTCTCCATTGCCTAATGAACCTAACCCTAAGGTTGTTCAAGAAGCGAGTCCTTCTCCTTCTCAACCTTCAACTTCTAAGCCCAATATCCCTTATCGCTCTAGGTTAGACAAGACTAAGTTGCTTACCAAGGATGACATTCACGTTTCCAATTTTTTGAAAATGATTAAACAAGTGAATTTTAACATTAGCCTTGTTGAAGCTCTTGTTCAAATGCCAAAATTTGTTAAGATGTTCAAAGATTTGCTCAATAAGAAAGAAAAAATGGTAGATCTTGTTAACACACGTTTAAATTAGAATTGTTCCGTGATTCTCCTCAAAGAGCTTCCCGAAAAGCTAGGAGATCCTGGTCGATTCGTGTTACCTTGCTCATTTCCCGAAATTGAGGATTGTATGGCTTTAGCAGATCTTGGGGCTAGTATAAATTTAATGCCTTTAAGTGTGTGGAAACAATTATCATTATCCGACCTTGTACCGACTCGTATGACTCTCGAGTTAGCCAATAGAACTCTCGCATACCGCGTTGGTATTGCCGAACACGTTTTAGCTCGGGTTGGTACATTCACTTTTCCCGTATATTTTGTCGTAGTTGACTATGAGATGGATCCTCGTATTCCGTTAATACTTGGTAGACCATTCTTAAGAACCGGAAAAGCGTTAGTTGATGTAGCCGAAGGAGAACTAATTCTTAGGGTTGGGGATGATAAACAAATTTTAAAAATGGGAAAGATTACAAGTAAATCAAATGGAAAAGAATCGGTCAATATGATTGATGTGCTTAATTTCTGATAATGAAGAAAGTTTTATCAATCCTTTTGAAACTAAAAAGTTTAACCTTAATGATTTTGTGGTACATTCAAATCCACTTTTTGAAACTTCAAATGATAACCCATTTTTTGAAGAAAATGAGGAAGCTAATGATGATTTTAGTGATGTCTCTTCTTTAAGTGATCATTCCACTTCGGATTTTGAGGATACCCCACCCTATAACACCTATAGTGATGCCACTTCTTCAAGTGATCACACTATTTTAGATTTAGAGGAATCACCTTTTGAGCCTCTACTTTTAGATAATCCCATTTACGATACCTATAGTGATGCCACTTCTTCAAGTGATCACACTATTTTGAATTTAGAGGAATCACCTTTTGAGCCTCCACTTTTAGATAATCCCATTTATGATACCGATAGACACTTTTTCAAGTGCTCATTTTCCTTTAGATCTGGGGAGACACCTTTAGAGCCTCAAATCTTTGATACCCCAATCTACGACGACTATGATGACGACACTTCTTTAAGTGATCTCATTTATTTGGGTTTTGTCGAGACACCTAGTGAGCCTAATGATCCTATTATCTCTATGAGTGCTCCTCCCATTCTTGAGTCTCTCTTTGACTCTTATACTCCTATATTGGGAGTTAGGACTTTTGAAGAGGATCCTCCACCTTTAGAGATTGACCCTATTATAGAGGATATTCCATTTGAGGAGGATTTAGATATATTTCTAAATTCCTATTTCCCTCACGAGGATGAGTTTTCCTATGACTCCTATGATTCTTATGTTTTCACATCGAGTTTGGAAGAGGATGACTCTCCCACTTCGGATTTCGATGACATTTTGAGCTTCAAGGAAAACACCTCTTGCTATTTTCTCCTTAAGGAAAATGTGTTTGATCCGGGAATAGAGACTTTAGCGCTATCATTACCATATCACCATACCATTCCTTGTAAGATATTTTTGACTAAGGATACCCCTTTTGTTTTATACTTGTGTGCTTTTACCACCTTGGGGTTTACTTCATTTCTAGATGGAAATTATGTCTTTGACCCCGGTGGATTTTCTTGGGGTATTCTTTATGTGAGCATGCTTCACCCTTATCATGGAGAGATTTTCCTCCCTTGGAAATCTTGGTTTGTCCATGATTTTCCCGTTTGAAAGATGATATTCAGGGAATCAAGTCGAGCTAGAGACTTGTGATAAATAAGTCAAGCATCGTATAACTAGGTTAGATTTTAACCTTTTTCCACCTTTTCACCTTTTCCACTAATAAGTGTAGGGGGTATCCAAGTAGGTTGTGTTTTGTGATGTTGTGCAGGGATTTGTGTTATCAAGATCCACTTTTGGTGCTTTTGACGCGACTCGTGATCCCGTGTACCCGTGATACCGGTTCTATCCAAACTATTGTGATTTATACTTGTATATAAATAAGTTGAATAAATGTAATCACTTTAGTTGTCTCTTCCTTAGCTTGATTTTAAGCAACGTGCACAATGTCCTAAGTGTAGGGGAGTTTACTTCCACATGCTTAAACATTGAGGAAAATATTTATATTAAGTGTAGGGGAGACTTCTATCGAAGTTAAGTGGGCTTTTCCATGAATTGGTCCTCATTTTAACCGGAAAATTAATATTTCGACGTTTTTCAAAATTTTTGATCTATTTTGGCCTAGTAGTATTTTCCATTTATTTTCTTTTATCTACTTTCATTTTGTCATCATCATCATATGTATATATTCCATTTCATGAATAAAGTAAAAAATAAAATAGCTTTAACGAGTTTAGATGTCTTTGACATATTAGGCCCGTCGTGAATATTTTGACTCAACCCGAGTTTGCTTATTCGAGATTACTCTAGCTAGTATCCTTAACCATATGGACCTTAATTGGTTTATTAGGCTAAGCATCCACGAGTCTCATTCTTTGAGATTTTAAATTGTAGAGAACGAGAAATGATAGAGTCAATTATAAGTTATGTATTCTTTCATGAACTTATGTGAGTTAATTATAAGATTTTTCTCCCAACACTTGTCAATAAATAAATGCAATAAATAAGGTCGTATGATTTGAAAAATTACTTACCTTCTAGCCCAAAATCGTTTAAAAGTTGTTCGGGATTAATTAGAGTTCATAGCCAAAGCATAACTTATTGAAACGGGACGTGAAGATTGGCGTATTCAAAAAGGCCCTAACAAGGCATGAGGATATCCGAGTCTAAAAAGGCCCTCACAAGGATTCACTTTTTTGCTAAAGATCCTAAGATGATGTGAAGATCATTAATCCAAATCAATATGAAGGATCAAGACACACGACGAGAAGCAATTTACTCCTATAAAGATCATGG
Organism: Glebionis coronaria; assembly: GCA_025667525.1. Classification (NCBI taxonomy): domain Eukaryota; kingdom Viridiplantae; phylum Streptophyta; class Magnoliopsida; order Asterales; family Asteraceae; genus Glebionis; species Glebionis coronaria. The sequence continues at coordinate 328,949,943 of CM046882.1, forward strand.
AGAAGTTTATCCAAAAAGACCCTAACAAGGTATGAGGATAAATAGATCCAAGTCTTAAAAGGAGGCGGATCGTTGTATATCAAAATCCTAAATAAAGACAAAGGATACGTGGTCAACGTTTGAAGCATCTCTTACTCCAAATGAAGATGTATACCAAAATGAAGAGAAGACCATAATTTCAAGATCGTCTCTCAAGATTTGAAGTTTGAAGTACATGCCAAATATCGGTCCGAGAAAGGTCTCAAATCGTGAAACAAGTTATGCCAAGATATGAACTTTATGAGATTTCGAGAAGCCGTTTTAAAAGATCTTGTCCTTTAGCTAACTATTGATTAAATCGTCCTACTTTATTTTCGGCCTTAATAAATTATCAAAATAAGTAAAAAATGCATCCTCGTGATCATTCAAGACAAAAGTAAAATACAAGAGATACACTATTGGAATAAGGGGGTCTAAGTAAATAATTAAAACACATGAGTACGTGTTAGCTTTACCAACTTGTAATTACAATGATCTCGTTTTTACGCTTGGTATGGGGAACGTGATACTTGAAGGTGATAAATATTCATGACACCAAAAGCCCTAATATAAGTCTTAGATTTCTTTACGAGTTCTTCCATCAAACAATTTCAAGTAAAATGAGAATTGTATATCGTTTATAAAGTTTTGATCTTTTCATCGTTGTTAAGTTTTATTTATTTATAGTAGTAATAGTATATTATAATAAAGGCCAAGATCGGTTAATTATGATGAAAAATGTAAATTTGTGCTTTAAATCGTGCATTGCATGGGGACATTGCAATGGTCAAGTGTAGGGGATTTAATAAGTATGAAAACACTCATCCTTTTACCACTTAAAACAATGAAAAATAAGACCTAAAGGTGTATTTAATATCGTAAAAGTCAGATTTACGCGTGGACTGTTTTTTTGTTGTGAAATAGGTACAAAAGGGCAAATACGAAGAAAAAACGGGATTTCACGGTCATTTATCAAAGAAAAGTCAAAGATAAAGTCAAAAGACCAAGAGTGCAAGAGAAATGAAGTTTGGAATGAAGATATAATACAGAAGTGCAAAAAGCCGAAGCCGGGATTCTACTTCAATGGGTTTTCTACAAATCTACTCAAATTACCAAATCACCCTCACACTTTCACCACTAATACCATTTGAACCCTCAACGTCCCCAAAGATACAAAAATCACCCTCACTATTATTGAATATACTAAAGTGGTCATTTCCTAATACCAAATTACTAAAAGTAATCTTTTTGTAATACATTTTCTATCATTAAAAACCACAAGCGCCATTCCTGCCAAATTTGAAAGTTCAAAAAGGATTAAATAAAAGAAGAGAGGGAAACAGTTACTGTTCCACCATCCCTCCCATTTACCAGATGAAGAACAAAAAATTGGGTCTTTTTACATGGATGGGTAACTTTCTAATTAAATCACAATTGAGCACTCCCACATCGCCAATGAATGCATCCCACCTCACTCCTGTCATGTCAGACAAAGAATGACACCTTGGTAATCCGAGATTGAAAGAGAAGAAACACAAACTTTTGGAAAATTAACAAAGGAATGCTTGTTAAAGAAACACAAAAGTGTCCCATCAAGTGCCAGGCTGGCTATCTGTGTGTGGAAAGATAAAATAGCAAAATCAATCAGGGCTCAAGATCAAAGCTTAGTATTGAAGCAAGATCCAAAGGTTCATGTTAAAACCCTTGGAGAGAGAAGATGTAGCTGAAAATTCGTCTAGAAGCCATGGTTATCCTATAAATAGTTGGAGGCTTCTCATTGTAATGGATGTAATTTTTCCTTAGTTTTAATTTCTGCAAATTTTAATTTCATATCATGTTTTTATATTAATGTAATGTTTTTATGAATTAATGAAAAGTTTGTTTTGATCTCAAAGTGTTCTTTATAATTCCTGCCCTTAATTTTTATCTTTAAATTATTGTTACTATTCCATAAGCTATAAGCTTGTTATAATCTGTTTTTTTAGTCAAGTTCATCTCACCTAAGCTTTAATAAAGCTTGTGTGAGTTTGTTTTCAAAGGACTATGTAATTTTATCTTAAATCACATAAAAAAAGCTCAAAGGAACATGTTGAAGGCGGACTCATTTAATGAAGAGATGAACAGTGGGTGTTTTGTTTGAATAAGCTTGTAATAAGCTTATTTGAATTGATTATAAGAAAGGGTAAAAACTAAGAAAAACACAAAAATATTTTGGTCACTTAGCTTATTTACTGTTCACCTAGCTTAATTCTGTATTACTTCGGCTTTATATAGGTTATTAGTGTTGTTATTAGCTTAAAATTTTATTCAAAGTCAGTTGAGATCAAAACATAAGCTTAATCTAAAAACTGCCAAAAAAGGGTGTTTGGATTTAGGTGTTGCTAGCTCACTATAGGTTTTTAGGAGTTAATGTTACTTGTTGTAGATCAAATAGTATAAGTCTAGTAAAGTTTAGCTTTTGGTTTGCATCAAAACACAAAAACACAAAAAAGTTAGAGTAAAACAAGTCACTGTGGTGAAATCTTAGAAGTGCTGTTTGAATCAGCTTAGTTATAGCATTTGGTTAGAGATGTGGTTTAGTGTCTTGTTGCATATCATTTGCAGCATAAAAGTAGCTATAAATCAGTCGCAAAAGTCAGCTAGCATAAGTCAATACGACAAACGGTCATTAAAAACTTTGGGGTGAGCTGTGGTAAAACTAGCCAAACAGCCTACTTCATCATCAGTTTTATTTTTTCTTATTAGGATCTAGATCTAGTGCTTTAGTGTTATAAGTAGCTAGTACTAGTGGCTTTAAGAAGTTAGTTAAGAGTTTTTTACATAGCTTATTATATAAGCAGTTAAGTAGCCTAGAACATAGCTTATCAAAAACAAAGTTCACATAAAGTTTCTGATATAAATTCTTTGTTTTGCTTATTGAGCCTTTATAGTTTAAGTGTTTTTTTAAAAGTTGTCTATTTTCGGTCTAAATTTCATTATAAGCTTGCAGAAGTCATTATCGGAAAAATCAATTTTAGTCAAAATAAGCTCAATAAGCCCGTTTTGCTTAAATACACTTTCTGGCTTATTCTTTTAATGCTTTTTGATAATTCTTTCACAGAATAAGCCATAAGCTCAAACGAACTTTTTCTATAAGCTCAAAAATTCGTTTTACGAGCTACGGTTCATCTTATAAGCTCAAACTTATTTTCCATAGCTTATTTTTTACTACGAGTATTTTAGAACAAATTAGAGCTAAAACGGTTCTCAAATAAGCTCAAACGAGCTTATGAAACTAGCACAACCTTTTTTCATTAAAACTTGTCGAAAATTGCAATATGGTCCTTTATTTCCCAGCATGTTGTCAACTCTGGTAATTACACTTTGGGTCCTATTTTTCTGCCAGAATTCATTTCCTGCGTATGCTATAGTATCAAAAGGGTTGCGTTTGGTTACATTTCTATTGGGCTTTGTTGGGCCTGCGTTATAAGAAAAAAAAGGGGTAACGTTTACTTGTAATCATATTTCTATTCCATTACAATTTACAAGTTTAAATAAGAAAGAGTATTTAGTTTTAGTAAAAATAAAACAGATTTAAATAAATAAATAAATAAATAAATATAAAAAGTATAAAAAATTAGTTTTTACATTTTTAGAATAAATTTGGCATTTTCATTTTTAGAATAATTTTGCATTTACATCTTTGGCATTTTAGTATTTTGCATTTGTACTTGTCATATTAATTTTTTCATTTTAGTCAATCTTGTTTACATTTTACTTGCGCATAGAGGTGCAAATGAAAACCGGTTTTTTGAAAATCCGGTTCAAAAATCCGAACCGATTAGACCGGTTTTTAGATTTTAAAAAAATCGGATAAAAACCGGATAAATTTCCGGATTTATCCGGTTTTTAAAAAAACCGGATTTAACCGGTTTTTAACAATTTATTATTTTATTTTATTTTATTTTATTTTTTTTTTGTAAAACCAGTTTTTTTTTACCGGATAAAACCGGTTTGCCTGAAAAGTCAAACTAGCCGTTGGGTTTAACTTTTCAGGCAAACCGGTTTTATCCGGTTTTAACCGGATTTTTATAAAACAAAAAACCGATCATCAGTAAGCTTTTGGGCTTTTGAGGCAACGGCTATATAGCCGTTTGGCATACTTTTTGCCCGTTTTTTTGTCTTTTTGAGCATAGAAATGGCTTGTAACATAGTATATATATGTTTTGAGTTGGGGTTGAAGTTGAAGATATAGAAGCTGAAGCCGGAGATGCCGAAGAAGAATATGAGGATATACTTTGAGTATAACGGGTGATGGCAATGCCGAAGCTCGAGATACTTGAAGTATACTAATATTTTTCGGGTGATGGCTATGTCGAAGCTCGAAATGTATTAGTGATTATTGTAGTTTTATTGTAGTGTTTAAATAAAAATTATGAAGTTGTATGATTGTATTGTTGAAATAAAAATTATTGTGGTATTTTTTTTAATGTTTTATAGTTGTATTTTTTTTTAATGTTTGTAAATAAATTCCGAAAAAAAACGACACCAACACTTTTAACCGAAAAACCCGAACCGAACATTTTTAACCGAAAAAAACCCGATCCGAACATTTTTTAACCGAAAAAAATCCGATAACGAAAATTTTAATCCGAAAAAAATCCGATACGAACTTTTTAATCCGAAAAAATCCGATTGAGAAAAATCCGATCCGATCCGAAACCGGATTTTCAAAAATCCGGTTTTATCAAATCCGGATTTTCAAAAATCCGAATCCGGTTTTATCCGGTTTATTCGCACCTCTACTTGCGCATTTAATATTTTTACTTTGTGATTTTTACTTGCGGTATTTTCACTTTGTCTTTAGAATAGTACGTATACGTATTAGATAATATTCACTACTACAAAACCAAGCTTTTAGACCCCCTCATTTAGATCTTCAAAGAAAAACACAGGTTTAAAAGCCTATTTTCCGCTACCAAAAGTTTTTTAGACCGGTGCATATAAAACGAGCCGGTCTAAATATATTTTCCTCTTTTAGACCGGTTAAAGTTGTTTACACCGGTCCAAAAGATAATCATTTAGACCGGTGATTATCTAAATAACCGGTCTATATAATGGATCTATTTAGACAGGTGCTTTTCATTTACACCGGTCTAAAAAAAACTTTTAAAAAATACACCCAACGGCTACAAAACTAGGACTGCACATTTATACCACATTTAATACCCTATTTTTCATTTATACACTCCAAAAATACCCAAACTATCATAATAATTATCAAACCCTTCCACATTAATTACAATTCAAAGGTATGAATCATCTTTTATACATTTATATTAACTTCACTTAAAAGTTTTATGATTATTTATTTAATAAAGATGTTATTGTTGTATTAATCACTAATTGTCGGTTTATCTATAAAGATTAGTTATTGTGTTTTAATGGAAGTTAACATAAATATTTTTTCTAATTGTGTAGGAACAATTGTGTTAATCGTTCTAGTATGGTATCCGAAATGCATTGTTAGGTTCATTGCTCGCGGAACTAAGGTATTTTTTCAACATATAGCGAAAGCAATTATTTTTTGCAACATTCATGTAGTATAAATATATTTCAACTCATGCGCCCCTTAGTTTAATACCCGTCCGAAAATAACCTAATAGAGGTTAATTTCGGATTGTCCCCGTTTGGGACTGCTTTTTGAATACTTTGTCTCATTTAGGATGTGAACGTGTATTATCATATTGAGTATTATTTAAGAAAAAATCGATAGCATTTCCTTTTACTCCTACGAGTATGTGTTATATACGCATATTTGGGGAGTTAAGGGGAAATGCTGTCGATTTTTTCTTAAATAATACTCAATATGATAATATGCATTCACATATGAGACAAAGTATTCAAAAAGTGGGTTAGGTTCACCAACAACAACCACATTGATACTTAATAATTTCATGCATGCATTCATCTTTTTAAAATCGGCATTACATTTGAATGCAGATGGATCGTAGTACGTGGATGTACCAGATAGAGCGTGCTACCGTTGAATACTTGGAACAGTTGTCTCTTTTCCTGAAAGCTGCTGAAGATGATCGGGTGAAGAGAGGAAAATCAAAAATTCATTGTCCTTGTAAAATTTGTTTGAATTGGGCGTGTTATCCTGATTTACAAACTATTAAGAGTCATCTTATAGAAAAGGGGTTTATGCAAAGGTATACTTGTTGGGATTTACATGGAGAAGTCAGAACTAGGGGTAACACGTCTCTTATCGATTGTAATGCCGAATATAACAATGATTCAAACAATAATAATCGTGATAATTTGAATGAGATGTTACATAATTTGGAGGATAATGCCGCTAAGAATAATCATGATCAATTTTCACAATTATTTGTCGACTCAGAAACACCATTGTATGAAGGTTGTGAGGAATTTACCATATTATCTGCTGCTTATAGACTCATGAACGTTAAAGCAGTCAATGGTTGGAGTGACACAAGTTTCACGAGTCTATTAGAAGCGTTGCATGAAATGTTTCCAAAAGCCAAGTTGCCTGTTTCAACATACCAAGCAAAAAAATTAATGTGCCCTTTGGGAATGGAAATCGAAAAAATAGACGCGTGTCCAAAAGATTGTATGTTGTATAGAGGTGACGACAAGGACCTACATGCGTGTCGGGTTTGTGGCAAGTCGAGATACAAACGGAAAAAAGATACACCACTTAACCCGGACGTGACTAAGAATGGTCCACCTGCTAAATTGTTGTGGTATTTTCCGATAAAAGATAGACTTGAAAGATTATTTTCTAATGAAAAGGATGCAAAGTTGTTAAGATGGCATGCAGAAGAGCGTAAAAGAGATGGAAAAATGAGACACGTGGCTGATTCCCTTCAATGGAGGAACATCGATAATGAGTTTAAAGAAGAATTTGGAGATGAGATTAGAAATATACGCTTTGGACTTAGTTCAGATGGAATTAATCCTTTCGGAAATATGAGTAGTCATCATAGCACTTGGCCAGTTGTTTTATGCATATACAATCTTCCGCCGTGGCTATGTATGAAACGAAAATACATCATGATGTCATTGCTAATACAAGGCCCCAAACAACCTGGCAATGATATTGACATTTATTTGAAGCCGTTAATTGAAGACATGAAAGACCTATGGAGTAAGGGTATGAAAGTGTATGATGCGTACAAGAAAGAGAACTTCACATTACGAGCCATGATTTTTTGCACTATTAGTGATTTTCCGGCTTATGGCAATTTGTCGGGATACAAAACAAAAGGAAAATTGGCATGTCCTCTATGTCGAGATCATACTCACTCGGTTTGGTTGGCTAATTGCAAGAAAACAGTGTATATGGGACACAGAAGATCGCTTCAAGAAAATCACCCATACCGTAAAAAAAGAAAGTTGTTTGATAATACCATAGAAGTTGAAAAGCTACCACCACCGTTGAATGGGCAAGCTACGTTCTCTCAAGTGGAAGATATAGACATTGTGTTTGGAAAAGGGAAAGAAGGTACTTCAACTTCCAAAAATAGTATTTGGAAAAAGAAGTCTATATTTTGGGAGTTACCTTACTGGTGTCGCTTGCAAGTTCGACATTGTCTTGATGTTATGCATATCGAGAAAAATGTTTGTGAAAGCTTATTGGGCTTATTGTTGAACATTCTGGGAAAAACAAAAGATGGGGTTAAGGTTCGAAAGGACATGGAAGCCATGAATATTAGACCAGAGCTAGCGCCTAGGGAGATTGAAGTGAAAACTAAAACATATTTACCACCAGCTTGTTATACCATGTCTAAGGCTGAGAAAACGAAATTTTGTCAATGTTTAAGTGGAATTAAGGTTCCATCTGGGTATTCGGCAAACATAAAAAAGTTGGTGTCAATGCAAGACTTGAAGTTGCTTGGTATGAAGTCCCATGATTGCCATGTCTTAATGACACAAATGATTCCCATTGCTATTCGTGGAATACTACCTGATCGCATCCGACACACGATAACAAAGTTATGTTTGTTTTTTAACATGATTCATTCAAAGATGATTGATCCCGAAGTGTTAGATCAATGGCAGCGTAATATTATCTTAACTATTTGTCAACTCGAGATGTATTTTCCGCCCTCATTCTTTGATGTCATGGTTCATTTGATATCTCATATTGTTGCTGAAATTAAGACTTGCGGTCCCGTATTTCTACGAGATATGTATCCATTTGAGAGATACATGGGAATCTTAAAAGGGTATGTTAGGAACCGATCTCGACCAGAGGGTAGTATTGTTGAAGGATATGCTACTGAGGAGGCGATTGAATATTATACAGACTATTTGAACGGAGTGAAAACAGTTGGCATTCCACAAAGTCGACATGAGGGTAGGCTTCGTGGGGAAGGTACACTTGGGCGCCAAGAAGTCTCACCAAATATAGATGAGTTACGTGAGGCACATTTCACAATCCTACAACACATGACATGTATTGCACCATATATATATGAGCACAAGTCACTATTGAAACAACAAAACAGTCGAAAGGGCCAGGTTTGGTTGGCTAACGAGCATAATAATACGTTTTCACATTGGCTCAAAAGCAAGGTGAGGAGTACACTTTCAAATGTAGACAAAGTCGTGGCAGATTTGGGATTTGGGCCAATACGGGTTGTCAAATATCAAGGGTATGTAATTAATGGATATACGTTTTACACCAAAGAGCAAGATGATCGAAGTACATTTCAAAATAGTGGAGTCACTCTAATAGCATCGACGACAGAAGTATCTACAGTTAATCGCGAAGAAAGGTCAAAGAACGCTAAAAAGGCTTATTATGGTGTCATTCAAGAAATATGGGAGGTACATTATAATTCGACTGTTATACCATTGTTCAAATGCAAATGGGTCGACAGTGAAAAAGGTGTTAATGTTGATGAAGATGGTTTCACTATTGTTAATTTGTCCACGAACGGTTATAAAACTGAACCATTCATTTTAGCAAAATTAGCAACTCAAGTATTCTATGTTGAAGACCCAAGTGATCAAAGATTACATGTCGTCCTATTCGGTAAACGAAACATAGTTGGTGTTGAAAGTGTTGTAGACGAGGACGAATACAATCAAGTTGATGAGTTGCCCCCATTTAGCATTGGTATTACACCTTCAAATCATGTTCTTGACGATACTACTTACTTGAGATCTGATCACGACGAAGGATTAGAAGTTTGATGAATCTCGCAAATCTTGAAGGTACAAATATATTTATTACAAAACATCAATTAATTTATATCAATTTATTTATTATGCATTTCACTAACCATCGTTCGTCTTTTTTTTTTCAGGCACATCATGATAATAAAAAGAAGGCATTTTTGTTTATTGAGCCACGTTTTGTATCAATTATTCGAGTTTTTTCAATGAACTTTTGTTATCGTAATTGTTCAAATGTTCGAACCTACTTTTGTTATTGTAATAATTTAAGTATTTGAGTTTGCTATTGTTATTGTAAGACTTTTTAATGTGCCAAATATAAATTTATGTTTGTACTAATAATTATTTCTTTTTGTGAAAGTAAATTTTTTTAAGTAAATTTTTAAGTAAATTTTTTAAGTAAATTTTTTTGTGAAAGTAAATTTTTAAGTAAATTTACTGAAGTAAATTTTTAATTAAAGTAAATTTTCGTGAAAGTAAATTTTTAAGTAATTTTTTTTGTGAAAGTAAATTTTTAAGTACATTTTTTTTGTGAAAGTAAATTTTTTGGGAAAGTGTTAAATGGCAAGGTATTTGATCCGCGGGAAATGAAAACATTTCGTCCCAACTTCCAAAACACCCCAAATTTCAAAACCACTTATCATATTCTTTCTTTCTTATTATCAGATCTCCATCTCTATCTCCACAACCATAAATTTATCTCAAAACCACCACAACCATAAATTTATCTCCATAGTTTCCACCACGAGCTTCGACCACCACAGCTTCGACCACCACAACGAGCCCCGCTTGATATTCAGTTACATAAATGGTAGGATGCTTATTATTTAATTAAGTTGCTTATTTTTTAATTAAGATGCTTATTATTTAATTAAGTTGCTTATTTTTTTAATTAAGATGCTTATTATTTAATTAGAACCTTATTATTCAATTGATTTATTTTATTAGGTCTTAGAAAGTTGTTAGAGCTGTAGATTTTGGGATTATCGATTGTAAAACTGAAAAGAACGATTTTGGGATTATAGATTTTGGGATTATAGATTTTGGGATTATAGATTTTGGGACTACACACAAAAAAGGCTGAAAATAAGGTAGAAATTTTTGGATAGAACTGAATGATAACATTTGACATTAACAAAGAAAACACATTCTACTGTTTGGTAAAAACAAGGAATTTTTGTTTGGTACAGTTGGAATTTTTGGATAGAACTGAATGATAGTATGTTTTTGTCAAAACTTTTAATAGGTCGATGGGTTTAAATGGGTCAGTCAATATCAGGGCCGGCCCTGGCTATGGGCGGCGTGGGCGACCGCCCAGGGCATCATATAAACAGGGGGCATCATATTGTTTGTGATGTGAATCGTATTTATGTAAAATAGATAAAGATGCAATGTAAAATGATCTTTGGTGTAGAACTTTTAAGAAGAAGAGATCCTTGGAGAAAGATGTAATGTTTTATAGGAACACCAGGTTGCCGGAAAAAACGTTTACGGGGACAAGTAAAAGAGAAAGAGAGGTGAAATGTTACTGTATTTATTTTGCCCTACCATGTAGAAATACAGTCATTGGGATATGGGATTAAATCACGTGAGTAAATAAGGAATTAGCAAAAGCAAAAATGTTTTTGAACTTCTTTATTCAAACCTTAGTCTAATTAAGAACCAAATAATGTGCATGGTATACGATAGTTTGAGTGTTATTATTTGGTTCTTAATATATATCATGTTTTTCTCGAAACAAGAAGTGTAAAGCTGTGAATAACATAGTTGAAAATAGAAAGAGAGTTATGACTAACAATGCGTGCATCGATTTAGTGATCGTAGGTTCAAGAGCTTCTTTGATTCATCTCAGCCTACTAGTTATACTTAGTATCTCTCATGGCTAAATATATTTTTGCAGTGGTTATTGTCCAACATTGATTCTCATAAATATTTATGTAATTCTGGAATGAATATTGCTGTTTTTTCAAATGACTGTATAACATGGTCTATTTGAAAGTGTCTTTGGTTTTCGTGATTATCCTGTAGTGACTATAAGATTATTTAGATAACATATTTTTATTAGAACAAGTGCATCTTATGTGAAGTATCGTGTTTTTAAATTAAGTTCATGGGTTTGTACTTTAGAGAAATCGATACCGTAATCTACCTCATAAATTGGTATGAGCAGGAGAAGTCTCCCCAGCATTTCATTTTTGTAGTAGATTATCACTCTGTCAATGTACTTGCACAACCCAACCAAGTTTTGATCATTAAAGGAGGGCATGTAAATTAACATCCGACAGTAACCAATGACGGAGTATAATATAGCATATTTCCTAAAATGTTATCTGACCATCAACTTGAGTACGCGAGTTACTATAAAAGCATACACTGTAATCCTTTTAATTGTGGCCCTTTGAGACATCAATCAGGTATTGACCTGGTAGGGATGTTCGTCTGATCCGGTTTCTGGTCATTCTGTTCGGGTTGAGAAGTTTTTAAGGCAAAATTGAACAGTTGCAGAATTTAAGTTAGGTTTGGTTACGAATTTGAAACGAAAACCAGAATTGGAAAATTTTGTTCACTTTTTCACATGAATAATGAAGTTTAAAGAATGTACAGCAATATCACATGAATAAATTTAGTTAATCTTATGTTACACATGCAGCACCCAGAAACAAGAAAAATGAATCATTCCTTACTAAAAATCATTTGTTACATTTCAAAAGTATACGAGGCTGTGTATGTATAGCAAGTAGGTGCATAGTTAGGCATTGAGTAGATGCATAGTGTATGCACGTGGAAATGTTTTTGTTCTTTAGTTTTCTTTATTGAATTAATGAATCTTTTTTTTTTCTGTGATATAAGTACTTAAAGTGGTTAAAACCCTCTAAGTTATTGTTTTTGTCAAGTCTGGTTCTAGGATGTTGCATGACACTTGTGTTGTGAGGCACTTGCACTTGGATCGGGACTCTATTTTTTGAAGTTTGAGTTCAGCATAGCTAGTTCTCGACTTCTCGGTGTTGCTATCTTTTGATATAATCTTTGGACATGTTCTGCAATGAGTAAAATAACAATCAGGGCATATTAGAAAGATGTGCAACAAAATAACTTTATAGTGAAGAGGTTCATAGTAAGTTTTATTGGTAAACATTTGACTTTCATAGGTCAACTGACCAAAGAGGGAAATATAGATTGGTGTTTTTTCAGGACCGACCCTGGTCAATATCACCACTATGGGTTTAAATGGGTCAACCATTCGGGTCAGTGACAGATTTCATTACCTATTATTATTAAAAAATCAAGTCATAGGTAAGTGACAGATTTCATAAATGGGTGGCGGGTTTAGAAATAGTTAGACATCGTTTAACATCTAAATTGATAAGATAGGTGTGTCAGATGTTTAACATATGAAGTCATGTAAAAAACAAACAACAAAATATAACAAGCATCTGACCGAATTAGAGATATTGATCATATTTTTATACAAACAACCCCTAATAGTTACTTATTTTGATACATTTATATTTGAGTGATTTACGATACAGATAGTTCTCGTTGCACCTGAATGTAAGAAAATGCAATTTTTTTTGAAATCGTAACTCACTTTTTTATTAATCGATGTTTAGTTTAAATGAAGTTGCTGATTGTCAGTATATGTGATTGCTTATATCACATGTTGTTTATTTTCAGGATGACAATGAACTTGCATTGGTTGAACCACCGAAACGCAAAAAAAGAGGACCGTCCAAGCTCAAGGAAAAACCTGCTGAACCGTTTAATGTGGAGTTTGACGCGAACGGCCGTGTCATCGGTAAACACCAAAATGATTGGGCAACATATGTTGGTGCTTTGACAAAGCTTCGGATTTCAATTCTTGAGGACGACTGGGGCAAAATAAAAGAAGATCAAAAAGATGCTCTTTGGGATATTATTAAGGTATATTGTTTTAACAATTTTAATTACATTTTCAGTTTGAAATATATGTGTTACATCTAATAAGTAATCTTTATTTTTCACGTCAAACAGGACTACTTTGATGTGACAGAAAAGTCTCATGTTAAAGAAGCAAAACTTAAAGAAGCAACACTTAAGCAATGCAACTTTGCATGGAAGAGTTTTAAGACAATGCTAAAATCCAACTTCATGATACCCAACAAAAAACCTTATGAAGATGATGACTACTCTTTCATAGAGGAGAAGGATTGGGAAGATTTCTGTCGAAAACATCAATCACCAGAAAATATGGTTTGTTAAATTCATTATATATCGAAAAGACTAATAATTTGTTTTTATTTTTTCTGATTTTCCCTTTATACTTTTTTGAAGAAAAAGCGAGCCATTGGAAGGGTATATGCTAAGCTTCAAACCAATTATGCACGTCTAGGAAGATCAGGGTATCGTGGAATGGAGGTTGATTTGTCAAAAGTTGAGATGGATGAAGAACTCAAGACAGAAATCTTGAATATTACTTGTGACCGCACAAGAGAATGGATCCTTGCTAGGATAACTTCCAATATTTCTAAGAAGATGGAAGAACTATTCAGAAAATTGGTAAGCTTCTATGATTGTTTCATTTTTAATGTTATTGTTTTTCATTCATAGAAATTTTAAGAATAAAGTGTTCTTAAATGTGCATATATAGGTGGATGTAGATAAACAGATGGCTCAAGGCATAATCCCAAAGGAAAAGGGAGCAGACCCTTTGATTGTGGTTTTTGGACCTGAACACGGGGGTCGAACACGAACAGTTGGGGACGACATAGGTTTTCGCAAAGGAATAAAAGGGTACAAACAAACGAAGAAAAGGAACCATAACACCGAAGAGATAGAAGCTATTATTGATAGGAAACTTGATCAAAGAGATGCCGAGAGAGATAAAAAAAGAGATGCCGAAAGGGATCGTGAAAGAGACGCCGAAAGAGACGCCGAAAGAGACGCTGCAAGAGATGCTGCAAGAGACGCTGAAAGAGACGCTGAATTAGATGTTGAAAGAGATGAGGAAGTAGAAACAAGTAATGAAGGACGATCACAGAAGAGAAACAAGCATAGCAGCTGCGAGTCAACGACCGTTGTCTACCAAGAAAAAGAAAAGCTAAAAGATATAAAGGTATTTTTTCTTTGTGTCATTTGTTTTCTTGCTGTTGTCATTTCTTGTTGCTGTCATTTGGGGCATTTAGACCAGTAATCTGGCTATTTGAACGATCATGCTTAATTAACATTAGTAAATGACCATCTAAATCAAACATGTTGTGATTAAAATATACAAAAACGGGCAGAAATTTGACTGTGTTTATAAGTTTGTCTAGTAGTAAGTATATATATTACCGATGTCAGTACACGTTTCTGTAAACTTTCAAATCGAGCCCCTGCCAATGGGACCAACATGGTCATCACGCTTGATAACTGTGTGTTGCATTCACTGATTTAGATCATCCTTTGCAAGAGTTTTCTTAGAAGTTTTTCTGTGTGGTGAACGGCCCTACTTACGGGACATTTTACGAGTTATGTTCAACCGTAAGGGATACTTTTTACGAGTTAAACTTAGGCATAAAAATCTCGGGAACGGCCCTACTTACGGGCCCCCCCTTAACGCCAATTCCTGGCTCCGCCCCTGATGGGGTTTGCATTGTTTTTTTATCAATATTTATACTGTTTTTTCTTGTACTTCTTGGTGTCTAATGGTTATAGGAACTCGAGAGTTTTGTCATATAAGCAAATGTGCTTGGTCTGGTGTGTCGTACGTGGATAGAGCATTAATTAGTTGTAACATATTGATTTGTAGGAGCCTAAATTGTGTGCGTTGTTTTCTCCTTACACGGAGGATACGACTCCAATAGCACGTGGGATGGTTTATCCGATTGGTGATGGTACTATTCATGGAGAACCACTTATACCCTTTTACATGAAGGTGTCGTTAGATACATTTATTGAAGACTTTGGAGATACTAAGCTTCCAGTAGTGTCGAAAGTGGATGACACCATTACTATGTTAAAGCAATCAGTGGGGAGCTTTTTACAATGGCCACGTTGCAGAATTTCTCGCCTTTTGGTATATAATACTCAAACCATAATTATTTTTGTGATGTGTTGGTACCTATTTAGTCTAATTAATTATTTGATAATAGGAGAACACCCCGACTTCGAAAGATAAAGCTTCAAAGAGTAAAACAACAAGGTTGCTGCCTACATTGGACTCGCCCATTCCTGTAAACACTAAACTTTTTTAGTATTACATGAATAAAAATATAAAAGTATTATATGAAAGCGAAGATCTAACTGGAATAAAAGTATTATATAAAAGTATTATATTTTTATTCATGTAATACTAAAAAAGTTTAGTGTTTACAGGAATGGGCGAGTCCAATGTAGGCAGCAACCTTGTTGTTTTACTCTTTGAAGCTTTATCTTTCGAAGTCGGGGTGTTCTCCTATTATCAAATAATTAATTAGACTAAATAGGTACCAACACATCACAAAAATAATTAAGGTTTGAGTATTATATACCAAAAGGCGAGAAATTCTGCAACGTGGCCATTGTAAAAAGCTCCCCACTTATTGCTTTAACATAGTAATGGTGTCATCCACTTTCGACACTACTGGAAGCTTAGTATCTCCAAAGTCTTCAATAAATGTATCTAACGACACCTTTATGTAAAAGGGTATAAGTGGTTCTCCATGAATAGTACCATCACCAATCGGATAAACCATCCCACGTGCTATTGGAGTCGTATCCTCCGTGTAAGGAGAAAACAACGCACACAATTTAGGCTCCTACAAATCAATATGTTACAACTAATTAATGCTCTATCCACGTACGACACACCAGACCAAGCACATTTGCTTATATGACAAAACTCTCGAGTTCCTATAACCATTAGACACCAAGAAGTACAAGAAAAAACAGTATAAATATTGATAAAAAAACAATGCAAACCCCATCAGGGGCGGAGCCAGGAATTGGCGTTAAGGGGGGGCCCGTAAGTAGGGCCGTTCCCGAGATTTTTATGCCTAAGTTGAACTCGTAAAAAGTGTCCCTTACGGTTGAACATAACTCGTAAAAGGTGTCCCGTAAGTAGGGCCGTTCACCACACAAAAAAACTTCTAAGAAAACTCTTGCAAAGGATGATCTAAATCAGTGAATGCAACACACATTTATCAAGCGTGATGACCATGTTGGTCCCATTGGCAGGGGCTCGATTTGAAAGTTTACAGAAACGTGTACTGACATCGGTAATATATATACTTACTACTAGACAAACTTATAAACACAGTCAAATTTCTGCCCGTTTTTGTATATTTTAATCACAACATGTTTGATTTAGATGGTCATTTACTAATGTTAATTAAGCATGATCGTTCAAATAGCCAGATTACTGGTCTAAATGCCCCAAATGACAGCAACAAGAAATGACAACAGCAAGAAAACAAATGACACAAAGAAAAAATACCTTTATATCTTTTAGCTTTTCTTTTTCTTGGTAGACAACGGTCGTCGACTCGCAGCTGCTATGCTTGTTTCTCTTCTGTGATCGTCCTTCATTACTTGTTTCTGCTTCCTCATCTCTTTCAACATCTAATTCAGCGTCTCTTTCTGCGTCTCTTGCAGCATCTCTTGCAGCGTCTCTTTCGGCGTCTCTTTCGGCGTCTCTTTCATGATCCCTTTCGGCATCTCTTTTTTTATCTCTCTCGGCATCTCTTTGATCAAGTTTCCTATCAATAATAGCTTCTATCTCTTCGGTGTTATGGTTCCTTTTCTTCGTTTGTTTGTACCCTTTTATTCCTTTGCGAAAACCTATGTCGTCCCCAACTGTTCGTGTTCGACCCCCGTGTTCAGGTCCAAAAACCACAATCAAAGGGTCTGCTCCCTTTTCCTTTGGGATTATGCCTTGAGCCATCTGTTTATCTACATCCACCTATATATGCACATTTAAGAACACTTTATTCTTAAAATTTCTATGAATGAAAAACAATAACATTAAAAATGAAACAATCATAGAAGCTTACCAATTTTCTGAATAGTTCTTCCATCTTCTTAGAAATATTGGAAGTTATCCTAGCAAGGATCCATTCTCTTGTGCGGTCACAAGTAATATTCAAGATTTCTGTCTTGAGTTCTTCATCCATCTCAACTTTTGACAAATCAACCTCCATTCCACGATACCCTGATCTTCCTAGACGTGCATAATTGGTTTGAAGCTTAGCATATACCCTTCCAATGGCTCGCTTTTTCTTCAAAAAAGTATAAAGGGAAAATCAGAAAAAATAAAAACAAATTATTAGTCTTTTCGATATATAATAAATTTAACAAACCATATTTTCTGGTGATTGATGTTTTCGACAGAAATCTTCCCAATCCTTCTCCTCTATGAAAGAGTAGTCATCATCTTCATAAGGTTTTTTGTTGGGTATCATGAAGTTGGATTTTAGCATTGTCTTAAAACTCTTCCATGCAAAGTTGCATTGCTTAAGTGTTGCTTCTTTAAGTTTTGCTTCTTTAACATGAGACTTTTCTGTCACATCAAAGTAGTCCTGTTTGACGTGAAAAATAAAGATTACTTATTAGATGTAACACATATATTTCAAACTGAAAATGTAATTAAAATTGTTAAAACAATATACCTTAATAATATTCCAAAGAGCATCTTTCTGATCTTCTTTTATTTTGCCCCAGTGGTCCTCAAGAATTGAAATCCGAAGCTTTGTCAAAGCACCAACATATGTTGCCCAATCATTTTGGTGTTTACCGATGACACGGCCGTTCGCGTCAAACTCCACATTAAACGGTTCAGCAGGTTTTTCCTTGAGCTTGGACGGTCCTCTTTTTTTGCGTTTCGGTGGTTCAACCAATGCAAGTTCATTGTCATCCTGAAAATAAACAACATGTGATATAAGCAATCACATATACTGACAATCAGCAACTTCATTTAAACTAAACATCGATTAATAAAAAAGTGAGTTACGATTTCAAAAAAAATTGCATTTTCTTACATTCAGGTGCAACGAGAACTATCTGTATCTTAAATCACTCAAATATAAATGTATCAAAATAACTATTAGGGGTTGTTTGTATAAAAATATGATCAATATCTCTAATTCGGTCAGATGCTTGTTATATTTTGTTGTTTGTTTTTTACATGACTTCATATGTTAAACATCTGACACACCTATCTTATCAATTTAGATGTTAAACGATGTCTAACTATTTCTAAACCCGCCACCCATTTATGAAATCTTTCACTTACCTATGACTTGATTTTTTAATAATAATAGGTAATGAAATCTGTCACTGACCCGAATGGTTGACCCATTTAAACCCATAGTGGTGATATTGACCAGGGTCGGTCCTGAAAAAACACCAATCTATATTTCCCTCTTTGGTCAGTTGACCTATGAAAGTCAAATGTTTACCAATAAAACTTACTATGAACCTCTTCACTATAAATTTATTTTGTTGCACATCTTTCTAATATGCCCTGATTGTTATTTTACTCATTGCAGAACATGTCCAAAGATTATATCAAAAGATAGCAACACCGAGAAGTCGAGAACTAGCTATGCTGAACTCAAACTTCAAAAAATAGAGTCCCGATCCAAGTGCAAGTGCCTCACAACACAAGTGTCATGCAACATCCTAGAACCAGACTTGACAAAAACAATAACTTAGAGGGTTTTAACCACTTTAAGTACTTATATCACAGAAAAAAAAAAGATTCATTAATTCAATAAAGAAAACTAAAGAACAAAAACATTTCCACGTGCAACACTATGCATCTACTCAATGCCTAACTATGCACCTACTTGCTATACATACACAGCCTCGTATACTTTTGAAATGTAACAAATGATTTTTAGTAAGGAATGATTCATTTTTCTTGTTTCTGGGTGCTGCATGTGTAACATAAGATTAACTAAATTTATTCATGTGATATTGCTGTACATTCTTTAAACTTCATTATTCATGTGAAAAAGTGAACAAAATTTTGCAATTCTGGTTTTCGTTTCAAATTCGTAAACAAACCTAACTTAAATTCTGCAACTGTTCAATTTTGCCTTAAAAACTTCTCAACCCGAACAGAATGACCAGAAACCGGATCAGACGAACATCCCTACCAGGTCAATACCTGATTGATGTCTCAAAGGGCCACAATTAAAAGGATTACAGTGTATGCTTTTATAGTAACTCGCGTACTCAAGTTGATGGTCAGATAACATTTTAGGAAATATGCTATATTATACTCCGTCATTGGTTACTGTCGGATGTTAATTTACATGCCCTCCTTTAATGATCAAAACTTGGTTGGGCTGTGCAAGTACATTGACAGAGTGATAATCTACTACAAAAATGAAATGCTGGGGAGACTTCTCCTGCTCATACCAATTTATGAGGTAGATTACGGTATCGATTTCTCTAAAGTACAAACCCATGAACTTAATTTAAAAACACGATACTTCACATAAGATGCACTTGTTCTAATAAAAATATGTTATCTAAATAATCTTATAGTCACTACAGGATAATCACGAAAACCAAAGACACTTTCATATAGACCATGTTATACAGTCATTTAAAAAAACAGCAATATTCATTCCAGAATTACATAAATATTTATGAGAATCAATGTTGGACAATAACCACTGCAAAAATATATTTAGCCATGAGAGATACTAAGTATAACTAGTAGGCTGAGATGAATCAAAGAAGCTCTTGAACCTACGATCACTAAATCGATGCACGCATTGTTAGTCATAACTCTCTTTCTATTTTCAACTATGTTATTCACAGCTTTACACTTCTTGTTTCGAGAAAAACATGATATATATTAAGAACCAAATAATAACACTCAAACTATCGTATACCATGCACATTATTTGGTTCTTAATTAGACTAAGGTTTGAATAAAGAAGTTCAAAAACATTTTTGCTTTTGCTAATTCCTTATTTACTCACGTGATTTAATCCCATATCCCAATGACTGTATTTCTACATGGTAGGGCAAAATAAATACAGTAACATTTCACCTCTCTTTCTCTTTTACTTGTCCCCGTAAACGTTTTTTCCGGCAACCTGGTGTTCCTATAAAACATTACATCTTTCTCCAAGGATCTCTTCTTCTTAAAAGTTCTACACCAAAGATCATTTTACATTGCATCTTTATCTATTTTACATAAATACGATTCACATCACAAACAATATGATGCCCCCTGTTTATATGATGCCCTGGGCGGTCGCCCACGCCGCCCATAGCCAGGGCCGGCCCTGATATTGACTGAACCATTTAAACCCATCGACCTATTAAAAGTTTTGACAAAAACATACTATCATTCAGTTCTATCCAAAAATTCCAACTGTACCAAACAAAAATTCCTTGTTTTTACCAAACAGTAGAATGTGTTTTCTTTGTTCATGTCAAATGTTATCATTTAGTTCTATCCAAAAATTTCTACCTTATTTTCAGCCTTTTTTGTGTGTAGTCCCAAAATCTATAATCCCAAAATCTATAATCCCAAAATCTATAATCCCAAAATCGTTCTTTTCAGTTTTACAATCGATAATCCCAAAATCTACAGCTCTAACAACTTTCTAAGACCTAATAAAATAAATCAATTGAATAATAAGGTTCTAATTAAATAATAAGCATCTTAATTAAAAAAATAAGCAACTTAATTAAATAATAAGCATCTTAATTAAAAAAATAAGCAACTTAATTAAATAATAAGCATCCTACCATTTATGTAACTGAATATCAAGCGGGGCTCGTTGTGGTGGTCGAAGCTGTGGTGGTCGAAGCTCGTGGTGGAAACTATGGAGATAAATTTATGGTTGTGGTGGTTTTGAGATAAATTTATGGTTGTGGAGATAGAGATGGAGATCTGATAATAAGAAAGAAAGAATAGGATAAGTGGTTTTGAAATTTGGGGTGTTTTGGAAGTTGGGACGAAATGTTTTCATTTCCCGCGGATCAAATACCTTGCCGTTTAACACTTTCCCAAAAAATTTACTTTCACAAAAAAAATGTACTTAAAAATTTACTTTCACAAAAAAAATTACTTAAAAATTTACTTTCACGAAAATTTACTTTAATTAAAAATTTACTTCAGTAAATTTACTTAAAAATTTACTTTCACAAAAAAATTTACTTAAAAATTTACTTAAAAAAATTTACTTTCACAAAAAGAAATAATTATTAGTACAAACATAAATTTATATTTGGCACATTAAAAAGTCTTACAATAACAATAGCAAACTCAAATACTTAAATTATTACAATAACAAAAGTAGGTTCGAACATTTGAACAATTACGATAACAAAAGTTCATTGAAAAAACTCGAATAATTGATACAAAACGTGGCTCAATAAACAAAAATGCCTTCTTTTTATTATCATGATGTGCCTGAAAAAAAAAAGACGAACGATGGTTAGTGAAATGCATAATAAATAAATTGATATAAATTAATTGATGTTTTGTAATAAATATATTTGTACCTTCAAGATTTGCGAGATTCATCAAACTTCTAATCCTTCGTCGTGATCAGATCTCAAGTAAGTAGTATCGTCAAGAACATGATTTGAAGGTGTAATACCAATGCTAAATGGGGGCAACTCATCAACTTGATTGTATTCGTCCTCGTCTACGACACTTTCAACACCAACTATGTTTCGTTTACCGAATAGGACGACATGTAATCTTTGATCACTTGGGTCTTCAACATAGAATACTTGAGTTGCTAATTTTGCTAAAATGAATGGTTCAGTTTTATAACCGTTCGTGGACAAATTAACAATAGTGAAACCATCTTCATCAACATTAACACCTTTTTCATTGTCGACCCATTTGCATTTGAACAATGGTATAACAGTCGAATTATAATGTACCTCCCATATTTCTTGAATGACACCATAATAAGCCTTTTTAGCGTTCTTTGACCTTTCTTCGCGATTAACTGTAGATACTTCTGTCGTCGATGCTATTAGAGTGACTCCACTATTTTGAAATGTACTTCGATCATCTTGCTCTTTGGTGTAAAACGTATATCCATTAATTACATACCCTTGATATTTGACAACCCGTATTGGCCCAAATCCCAAATCTGCCACGACTTTGTCTACATTTGAAAGTGTACTCCTCACCTTGCTTTTGAGCCAATGTGAAAACGTATTATTATGCTCGTTAGCCAACCAAACCTGGCCTTTCGACTGTTTTGTTGTTTCAATAGTGACTTGTGCTCATATATATATGGTGCAATACATGTCATGTGTTGTAGGATTGTGAAATGTGCCTCACGTAACTCATCTATATTTGGTGAGACTTCTTGGCGCCCAAGTGTACCTTCCCCACGAAGCCTACCCTCATGTCGACTTTGTGGAATGCCAACTGTTTTCACTCCGTTCAAATAGTCTGTATAATATTCAATCGCCTCCTCAGTAGCATATCCTTCAACAATACTACCCTCTGGTCGAGATCGGTTCCTAACATACCCTTTTAAGATTCCCATGTATCTCTCAAATGGATACATATCTCGTAGAAATACGGGACCGCAAGTCTTAATTTCAGCAACAATATGAGATATCAAATGAACCATGACATCAAAGAATGAGGGCGGAAAATACATCTCGAGTTGGCAAATAGTTAAGATAATATTACGCTGCCATTGATCTAACACTTCGGGATCAATCACCTTTGAATGAATCATGTTAAAAAACAAACATAACTTTGTTATCGTGTGTCGGATGCGATCAGGTAGTATTCCACGAATAGCAATGGGAATCATTTGTGTCATTAAGACATGGCAATCATGGGACTTCATACCAAGCAACTTCAAGTCTTGCATTGACACCAACTTTTTTATGTTTGCCGAATACCCAGATGGAACCTTAATTCCACTTAAACATTGACAAAATTTCGTTTTCTCAGCCTTAGACATGGTATAACAAGCTGGTGGTAAATATGTTTTAGTTTTCCCTTCAATCTCCCTAGGCGCTAGCTCTGGTCTAATATTCATGGCTTCCATGTCCTTTCGAACCTTAACCCCATCTTTTGTTTTTCCCAGAATGTTCAACAATAAGCCCAATAAGCTTTCACAAACATTTTTCTCGATATGCATAACATCAAGACAATGTCGAACTTGCAAGCGACACCAGTAAGGTAACTCCCAAAATATAGACTTCTTTTTCCAAATACTATTTTTGGAAGTTGAAGTACCTTCTTTCCCTTTTCCAAACACAATGTCTATATCTTCCACTTGAGAGAACGTAGCTTGCCCATTCAACGGTGGTGGTAGCTTTTCAACTTCTATGGTATTATCAAACAACTTTCTTTTTTTACGGTATGGGTGATTTTCTTGAAGCGATCTTCTGTGTCCCATATACACTGTTTTCTTGCAATTAGCCAACCAAACCGAGTGAGTATGATCTCGACATAGAGGACATGCCAATTTTCCTTTTGTTTTGTATCCCGACAAATTGCCATAAGCCGGAAAATCACTAATAGTGCAAAAAATCATGGCTCGTAATGTGAAGTTCTCTTTCTTGTACGCATCATACACTTTCATACCCTTACTCCATAGGTCTTTCATGTCTTCAATTAACGGCTTCAAATAAATGTCAATATCATTGCCAGGTTGTTTGGGGCCTTGTATTAGCAATGACATCATGATGTATTTTCGTTTCATACATAGCCACGGCGGAAGATTGTATATGCATAAAAGAACTGGCCAAGTGCTATGACGACTACTCATATTTCCGAAAGGATTAATTCCATCTGAACTAAGTCCAAAGCGTATATTTCTAATCTCATCTCCAAATTCTTCTTTAAACTCATTATCGATGTTCCTCCATTGAAGGGAATCAGCCACGTGTCTCATTTTTCCATCTCTTTTACGCTCTTCTGCATGCCATCTTAACAACTTTGCATCCTTTTCATTAGAAAATAATCTTTCAAGTCTATCTTTTATCGGAAAATACCACAACAATTTAGCAGGTGGACCATTCTTAGTCACGTCCGGGTTAAGTGGTGTATCTTTTTTCCGTTTGTATCTCGACTTGCCACAAACCCGACACGCATGTAGGTCCTTGTCGTCACCTCTATACAACATACAATCTTTTGGACACGCGTCTATTTTTTCGATTTCCATTCCCAAAGGGCACATTAATTTTTTTGCTTGGTATGTTGAAACAGGCAACTTGGCTTTTGGAAACATTTCATGCAACGCTTCTAATAGACTCGTGAAACTTGTGTCACTCCAACCATTGACTGCTTTAACGTTCATGAGTCTATAAGCAGCAGATAATATGGTAAATTCCTCACAACCTTCATACAATGGTGTTTCTGAGTCGACAAACAATTGTGAAAATTGATCATGATTATTCTTAGCGGCATTATCCTCCAAATTATGTAACATCTCATTCAAATTATCACGATTATTATTGTTTGAATCATTGTTATATTCGGCAATACAATCGATAAGAGACGTGTTACCCCTAGTTCTGACTTCTCCATGTAAATCCCAACAAGTATACCTTTGCATAAACCCCTTTTCTATAAGATGACTCTTAATAGTTTGCAAATCAGGATAACACGCCCAATTCAAACAAATTTTACAAGGACAATGAATTTTTGATTTTCCTCTCTTCACCCGATCATCTTCAGCAGCTTTCAGGAAAAGAGACAACTGTTCCAAGTATTCAACGGTAGCACGCTCTATCTGGTACATCCACGTACTACGATCCATCTGCATTCAAATGTAATGCCGATTTTAAAAAGATGAATGCATGCATGAAATTATTAAGTATCAATGTGGTTGTTGTTGGTGAACCTAACCCACTTTTTGAATACTTTGTCTCATATGTGAATGCATATTATCATATTGAGTATTATTTAAGAAAAAATCGACAGCATTTCCCCTTAACTCCCCAAATATGCGTATATAACACATACTCGTAGGAGTAAAAGGAAATGCTATCGATTTTTTCTTAAATAATACTCAATATGATAATACACGTTCACATCCTAAATGAGACAAAGTATTCAAAAAGCAGTCCCAAACGGGGACAATCCGAAATTAACCTCTATTAGGTTATTTTCGGACGGGTATTAAACTAAGGGGCGCATGAGTTGAAATATATTTATACTACATG
The DNA here is from genome assembly GCA_025667525.1 of Glebionis coronaria. Classification (NCBI taxonomy): domain Eukaryota; kingdom Viridiplantae; phylum Streptophyta; class Magnoliopsida; order Asterales; family Asteraceae; genus Glebionis; species Glebionis coronaria. Next base: position 328,975,269 of record CM046882.1, read on the forward strand.
AATGTTGCAAAAAATAATTGCTTTCGCTATATGTTGAAAAAATACCTTAGTTCCGCGAGTAATGAACCTAACAATGCATTTCGGATACCATACTAGAACGATTAACACAATTGTTCCTACACAATTAGAAAAAATATTTATGTTAACTTCCATTAAAACACAATAACTAATCTTTATAGATAAACCGGAAATTAGTGATTAATACAACAATAACATCTTTATTAAATAAATAATCATAAAACTTTTAAGTGAAGTTAATATAAATGTATAAAAGATTATTCATACCTTTGAATTGGGATTATAGATTTTGGGACTACACACAAAAAAGGCTGAAAATAAGGTAGAAATTTTTGGATAGAACTGAATGATAACATTTGACATGAACAAAGAAAACACATTCTACTGTTTGGTAAAAACAAGGAATTTTTGTTTGGTACAGTTGGAATTTTTGGATAGAACTGAATGATAGTATGTTTTTGTCAAAACTTTTAATAGGTCGATGGGTTTAAATGGGTCAGTCAATATCAGGGCCGGCCCTGGCTATGGGCGGCGTGGGCGACCGCCCAGGGCATCATATAAACAGGGGGCATCATATTGTTTGTGATGTGAATCGTATTTATGTAAAATAGATAAAGATGCAATGTAAAATGATCTTTGGTGTAGAACTTTTAAGAAGAAGAGATCCTTGGAGAAAGATGTAATGTTTTATAGGAACACCAGGTTGCCGGAAAAAACGTTTACGGGGACAAGTAAAAGAGAAAGAGAGGTGAAATGTTACTGTATTTATTTTGCCCTACCATGTAGAAATACAGTCATTGGGATATGGGATTAAATCACGTGAGTAAATAAGGAATTAGCAAAAGCAAAAATGTTTTTGAACTTCTTTATTCAAACCTTAGTCTAATTAAGAACCAAATAATGTGCATGGTATACGATAGTTTGAGTGTTATTATTTGGTTCTTAATATATATCATGTTTTTCTCGAAACAAGAAGTGTAAAGCTGTGAATAACATAGTTGAAAATAGAAAGAGAGTTATGACTAACAATGCGTGCATCGATTTAGTGATCGTAGGTTCAAGAGCTTCTTTGATTCATCTCAGCCTACTAGTTATACTTAGTATCTCTAATGGCTAAATATATTTTTGCAGTGGTTATTGTCCAACATTGATTCTCATAAATATTTATGTAATTCTGGAATGAATATTGCTGTTTTTTCAAATGACTGTATAACATGGTCTATATGAAAGTGTCTTTGGTTTTCGTGATTATCCTGTAGTGACTATAAGATTATTTAGATAACATATTTTTATTAGAACAAGTACATCTTATGTGAAGTATCGTGTTTTTAAATTAAGTTCATGGGTTTGTACTTTAGAGAAATCGATACCGTAATCTACCTCATAAATTGGTATGAGCAGGAGAAGTCTCCCCAGCATTTCATTTTTGTAGTAGATTATCACTCTGTCAATGTACTTTCACAGCCCAACCAAGTTTTGATCATTAAAGGAGGGCATGTAAATTAACATCCGACAGTAACCAATGACGGAGTATAATATAGCATATTTCCTAAAATGTTATCTGACCATCAACTTGAGTACGCGAGTTACTATAAAAGCATACACTGTAATCCTTTTAATTGTGGCTCTTTGAGACATCAATCAGGTATTGACCTGGTAGGGATGTTCGTCTGATCCGGTTTCTGGTCATTCTGTTCGGGTTGAGAAGTTTTTAAGGCAAAATTGAACAGTTGCAGAATTTAAGTTAGGTTTGGTTATGAATTTGAAACGAAAACCAGAATTGCAAAATTTTGTTCACTTTTTCACATGAATAATGAAGTTTAAAGAATGTACAGTAATATCACATGAATAAATTTAGTTAATCTTATGTTACACATGCAGCACCCAGAAACAAGAAAAATGAATCATTCCTTACTAAAAATCATTTGTTACATTTCAAAAGTATACGAGGCTGTGTATGTATAGCAAGTAGGTGCATAGTTAGGCATTGAGTAGATGCATAGTGTATGCACGTGGAAATGTTTTTGTTCTTTAGTTTTCTTTATTGAATTAATGAATCTTTTTTTTTCTGTGATATAAGTACTTAAAGTGGTTAAAACCCTCTAAGTTATTGTTTTTGTCAAGTCTGGTTCTAGGATGTTGCATGACACTTGTGTTGTGAGGCACTTGCACTTGGATCGGGACTCTATTTTTTGAAGTTTGAGTTCAGCATAGCTAGTTCTCGACTTCTCGGTGTTGCTATCTTTTGATATAATCTTTGGACATGTTCTGCAATGAGTAAAATAACAATCAGGGCATATTAGAAAGATGTGCAACAAAATAACTTTATAGTGAAGAGGTTCATAGTAAGTTTTATTGGTAAACATTTGACTTTCATAGGTCAACTGACCAAAGAGGGAAATATAGATTGGTGTTTTTTCAGGACCGACCCTGGTCAATATCACCACTATGGGTTTAAATGGGTCAACCATTCGGGTCAGTGACAGATTTCATTACCTATTATTATTAAAAAATCAAGTCATAGGTAAGTGACAGATTTCATAAATGGGTGGCGGGTTTAGAAATAGTTAGACATCGTTTAACATCTAAATTGATAAGATAGGTGTGTCAGATGTTTAACATATGAAGTCATGTAAAAAACAAACAACAAAATATAACAAGCATCTGACCGAATTAGAGATATTGATCATATTTTTATACAAACAACCCCTAATAGTTACTTATTTTGATACATTTATATTTGAGTGATTTAAGATACAGATAGTTCTCGTTGCACCTGAATGTAAGAAAATGCATTTTTTTTTGAAATCGTAACTCACTTTTTTATTAATCGATGTTTAGTTTAAATGAAGTTGCTGATTGTCAGTATATGTGATTGCTTATATCACATGTTGTTTATTTTCAGGATGACAATGAACTTGCATTGGTTGAACCACCGAAACGCAAAAAAAGAGGACCGTCCAAGCTCAAGGAAAAACCTGCTGAACCGTTTAATGTGGAGTTTGACGCGAACGGCCGTGTCATCGGTAAACACCAAAATGATTGGGCAACATATGTTGGTGCTTTGACAAAGCTTCGGATTTCAATTCTTGAGGACGACTGGGGCAAAATAAAAGAAGATCAGAAAGATGCTCTTTGGGATATTATTAAGGTATATTGTTTTAACAATTTTAATTACATTTTCAGTTTGAAATATATGTGTTACATCTAATAAGTAATCTTTATTTTTCACGTCAAACAGGACTACTTTGATGTGACAGAAAAGTCTCATGTTAAAGAAGCAAAACTTAAAGAAGCAACACTTAAGCAATGCAACTTTGCATGGAAGAGTTTTAAGACAATGCTAAAATCCAACTTCATGATACCCAACAAAAAACCTTATGAAGATGATGACTACTCTTTCATAGAGGAGAAGGATTGGGAAGATTTCTGTCGAAAACATCAATCACCAGAAAATATGGTTTGTTAAATTCATTATATATCGAAAAGACTAATAATTTGTTTTTATTTTTTCTGATTTTCCCTTTATACTTTTTTGAAGAAAAAGCGAGCCATTGGAAGGGTATATGCTAAGCTTCAAACCAATTATGCACGTCTAGGAAGATCAGGGTATCGTGGAATGGAGGTTGATTTGTCAAAAGTTGAGATGGATGAAGAACTCAAGACAGAAATCTTGAATATTACTTGTGACCGCACAAGAGAATGGATCCTTGCTAGGATAACTTCCAATATTTCTAAGAAGATGGAAGAACTATTCAGAAAATTGGTAAGCTTCTATGATTGTTTCATTTTTAATGTTATTGTTTTTCATTCATAGAAAATTTAAGAATAAAGTGTTCTTAAATGTGCATATATAGGTGGATGTAGATAAACAGATGGCTCAAGGCATAATCCCAAAGGAAAAGGGAGCAGACCCTTTGATTGTGGTTTTTGGACCTGAACACGGGGGTCGAACACGAACAGTTGGGGACGACATAGGTTTTCGCAAAGGAATAAAAGGGTACAAACAAACGAAGAAAAGGAACCATAACACCGAAGAGATAGAAGCTATTATTGATAGGAAACTTGATCAAAGAGATGCCGAGAGAGATAAAAAAAGAGATGCCGAAAGGGATCGTGAAAGAGACGCCGAAAGAGACGCCGAAAGAGACGCTGCAAGAGATGCTGCAAGAGACGCTGAAAGAGACGCTGAATTAGATGTTGAAAGAGATGAGGAAGCAGAAACAAGTAATGAAGGACGATCACAGAAGAGAAACAAGCATAGCAGCTGCGAGTCGACGACCGTTGTCTACCAAGAAAAAGAAAAGCTAAAAGATATAAAGGTATTTTTTCTTTGTGTCATTTGTTTTCTTGCTGTTGTCATTTCTTGTTGCTGTCATTTGGGGCATTTAGACCAGTAATCTGGCTATTTGAACGATCATGCTTAATTAACATTAGTAAATGACCATCTAAATCAAACATGTTGTGATTAAAATATACAAAAACGGGCAGAAATTTGACTGTGTTTATAAGTTTGTCTAGTAGTAAGTATATATATTACCGATGTCAGTACACGTTTCTGTAAACTTTCAAATCGAGCCCCTGCCAATGGGACCAACATGGTCATCACGCTTGATAACTGTGTGTTGCATTCACTGATTTAGATCATCCTTTGCAAGAGTTTTCTTAGAAGTTTTTCTGTGTGGTGAACGGCCCTACTTACGGGACACCTTTTACGAGTTATGTTCAACCGTAAGGGACACTTTTTACGAGTTCAACTTAGGCATAAAAATCTCGGGAACGACCCTACTTACGGGCCCCCCCTTAACGCCAATTCCTGGCTCCGCCCCTGATGGGGTTTGCATTGTTTTTTTTATCAATATTTATACTGTTTTTTCTTGTACTTCTTGGTGTCTAATGGTTATAGGAACTCGAGAGTTTTGTCATATAAGCAAATGTGCTTGGTCTGGTGTGTCGTACGTGGATAGAGCATTAATTAGTTGTAACATATTGATTTGTAGGAGCCTAAATTGTGTGCGTTGTTTTCTCCTTACACGGAGGATACGACTCCAATAGCACGTGGGATGGTTTATCCGATTGGTGATGGTACTATTCATGGAGAACCACTTATACCCTTTTACATGAAGGTGTCGTTAGATACATTTATTGAAGACTTTGGAGATACTAAGCTTCCAGTAGTGTCGAAAGTGGATGACACCATTACTATGTTAAAGCAATCAGTGGGGAGCTTTTTACAATGGCCACGTTGCAGAATTTCTCGCCTTTTGGTATATAATACTCAAACCTTAATTATTTTTGTGATGTGTTGGTACCTATTTAGTCTAATTAATTATTTGATAATAGGAGAACACCCCGACTTCGAAAGATAAAGCTTCAAAGAGTAAAACAACAAGGTTGCTGCCTACATTGGACTCGCCCATTCCTGTAAACACTAAACTTTTTTAGTATTACATGAATAAAAATATAAAAGTATTATATGAAAGCGAAGATCTAACTTTGTATGTATAGGTGGCTCAAGAAACAACACCGTTGATGCCGGCACCGCAAACACCGACATTGGTGACCCAGCGATCAGAAGCATCATCAGAACTTGAGGATGCTAGTAAAGCTAAAAAAGACCTAGAAAAGAAACTTGATAAATTTGAAATAGACCTTTTTAGAAAACAAGCTTGTGTCAAAGATGCATATACTCGTTGGACAGCCCGTGACGATGATACAGCTGACCACATTTTTGAAGTTCTTGGCGGGATGATTGCTGGGCATGAAGATACATTTCAGATTCCAGTTTCTACCGAAGACATAATGAACTTATGGAATTTGAATGTGCTCAATAGTAGCATTTTGTTATCTTTCGAGTGGTAAGTACATTAACAGTCTTGTGCACAGTTTTCATGTTAATTCACATATTCGTATATAAAAATACGTTGTTATTTTTTAGGGGGTTATGCAAAATGTTGCAGTCAAGAAAAAACAACCGATGTGGGTTTCTGAACCCATATTCGATAGAAGGAAGCTTATGTCTTCAACTGGGTTCAGCTGTTAAAGATTACTTGACACGCACGTTAAGTGTTTCTAACTTTGATTTTATGCTAGCGCCTTATGCTCAAGAGTACGTACTTCTTGTGAAGGATTTGCATAAACAGTTTATGTGTTTTGTCTTTACTAACGTGTTAGTGTGTTTACAAATTACTAGGAAACACTGGGTGTTGTTTGTTTTATGCCCCAAACAACGTATGGGGTACATTCTGGATTCAAAAAACAAAAAGCAAGCAAAGACGGATCGCACTTACTGGTTAACAAGTTATTTGCAAGAGTAATCATTCTTTTTATAAAGTTGTCAATTTTCAATTTGTTTTTACAATATTAACACATCGTTTATTAATACATCGTTTATCTATTTTTCAGTGCTATTGGTAGCTACACGTGGACAATGGCTAAGGTAATTTCTCTCATAACTTAAGTCTCTTTGATATCAATTAGGAATTGTTTCAATTAGGGGACGTTTGAATTTAAGTGTACTCTTGCCAGTTTCGACACATGTTTCTAGTGTTTAAAGTTGTGGAATAAATTTAGGGCATGTTTGGATTAGCTTGTACTACATAACAGAACCATTTTTCCATTACGTTAATTTGTCGCATCAACTTGGGGGCTGTTTGGATTAGGAGTAATGTGTTCGGTTTGGAGACACAGAACTAAACTGGGCACGTAATAACATAACTGATGTCAACCTAATTGCGCCAATTTTTGAGTTTACGAGTGCATGTAGTTTCAAATAGAAATTATAATGGTTATCTTAGTGCTAAGGGCTGATTAGTAGTTTTAACTACATGCATTGCAGTCATGCAAACAGAAATTAAGGTACTTATTTAGTAAAAAAAAAACAGATATATGTGCTAATGATATATCTTAGAGATTGTTTGGTTTTCTTACTTTTATCGTGTTGATTTGTAGTGCAATCAACAACAAGATGACTCGAATGCCGGTTATTATGTTACGAGATGGATGTACGATTTTGTTAACACACATCAGCTTCACTTCCCTACAACAGTATGTATCTGTTAGCTCTTTTTTAACTTTGTCATCTATAATGGTTATATATAATACTTATAGATACTTATATCTTTTAAAATGTAGATCCCATGGACTAATCGACGCCAACTTGTTGAAAAAGATATTCAGCGAACCGTGGAGCAGTGGCATATGATGTGTCCCATTTGATTACAGATGAAGTGCTCTCTTTTGGAACTCGGCTAATGCTTATTAGACATCATGATATCAGCTCTCGTGTGGTTTTGTGATTTTAGACTATGCTTAGATTTGTTGTTTGGTTAAAACGATGTCTGAATCTCTTTAATTTTGAATATTCCTGTATTTCTATTTGAATGGGATTATGAATGGAATTCTATTTAAATCATCAGCTTATTTGAATATTCCTGTATTTCTATTTGAATGGGTTACATGATCTGTTTAGCTGGTAATCTAGAAACAAAACAGCTTGGGCCAGGTTTTTCCTTTTGCAAAAAAATGTATTTGGACCGGTTCTTTAGCCGGTCTTAATAGAAGTTGTAGGTCAGCATACCAAGTCTTTTAGACCGGTGCTTGAACCGGTCTAAATGACTTATGTTCTTTTAGACCGATGCTTGAACCGGTCTAAATGACTTATGTTCTTTTGGACCTCCCCTAATACAGACCTGCGGATCCACCGGTCTAAAAGTGGTTTCTGACCGGTTTAAAAGCCCTGTTTTGTAGTAGTGATTTTTACATTATTACGTGCTTTGTGCTTACATAGAATACCATTCAATTACTTGAACCAAGAACGATAAATCTTTACGATAAAATTGAATTTCAATTCGAGTCGAGTCGAGAAAAACGAACATAATTAAAATTCCAATATTAATGACGTATCAGGTATGGTGTTTAGATGGTTTGGTATTCAAATTATACTTTTAACTGTTATGTGTATAATCAGAGACGGAGCCAGGAATTTATGTTAAGGGGGCTCAAAAATTTTTCGATAGTGAGACTATAATTTTTTTGTTCTAAAGACTAGATTTATGTTCAAAAAAAGGTTCAAATGTAATGGCAAAAATAAAAACTGAAAGGGTTAAAGTTAAACTTTTACTAATAAAAGTACAGAGGTATGACATTAAAAATAATAAAAATAAAGTACTACTTCTTGGAATATGGGTCGTCTTCCCCACATTCACTTCAAAACCTCCATTGAAACATGAAATATTCTCTTTTAATACCTTCTAAATTGCTTCGATATCATAGTTTTAATTTTATAACCACCATGTTAGAGGGTAGATCCGTCATTGTTAGGGGGGGCCAAGCACCCTCTAACCCCCCATTGGCTCCGTCCCTATGTATAATACCTTAGATTGTTGTGAGATATCTTTGAGAAAATTTTCCATCTTTGTTGAATATTTTGACATGCTTTTCGGATAACAACTTATTGTTGTGAATTTGAAAAGAAAGCCATATAAAATTTGGATAGGTTAGTCGCTAGGCTTGGCATAAAGAATTTCAACTCTTAGCTGGAACTGATTTAAACTTATCATTTGGCGCTTGATTATCATTACTGACCATACAAAAATGCCTAATTTTTTTGGTCATTCTTTAGCATGAACCTAATTTTTTTTTTGTCATTCTTTAGCATCAAACCTTGATGGTTGGTTTTAAATACTCGTTACTTGTTCATAAATAGGATACCAATTGCATTGTCATCAGTTGTATATTCACATGTATACGGCATGGCTTGTAGGTGCTGATATGATTTGCTACTTTCTAAAGTTGTTTTCTTCTTCTAGTTGTTGTGTTTTATGTTCAACTTTTCAATATTTTGTATAAATACTTCATCTGCGCTAATTTAATGTAAAATTGTTTTGTGGAATTTTAGGAAACATAACAAAGTGTCAAATCATGCATGGGCACAAGATTGAAATGATGATGTGTGAAAGGATTATTATGAAAAGAGGGTAGCATCAACACCATCCGATATAACAATCAAAATAGCTTGTGTAAGCAGTAGTTTTAACTCTCAACATCTTGCTACTTTGAAACGTCACAAAGGTCCTGTGTGGAATGTTTCTTGGAGCACACTCCAAGTTTGACTCATTTCTTGCATTGTGTTCTTATGACGGGCGTGATAGTTTGGATAGAAAGCCATTTAAATAATGGACACAAGGTCACGTTATGGGAAGAAGCTGTAGATGGCGAGGTGACAACTATCCAGTAGCATGTTTTGAGAGGCCATGTTCTATTCTTATAGTGTAGTTTATCTTTTGATGTATTTTTGGATATCGGGAATGATATCTAGGAATGATATATGTGATTAGTCATGTAAGTATTGTTTTGTAAGTTTGATTTTTTCGTGTGACCCTTCTTTCATCGGAATGGTAGACTAATTATATCAGATCCATTATTGTTGTGAGTTTACTTTAATTTTTATCTATGATGGCCTCGTTGATCTCTTAACTTTTACATGTTGTAATTTGGACTTTGAATAATGGTTTCTGGTTGTAATCTATTTTGTCTCCACCAAAGAACTTGTTCCTAGTTATGTCGTATATGATTCTACAGGAATCATATTGATTCGTATAGAATCATATATGATTCGTGTAAAATGATATATGATTCTTCACGAAGAATCATATATGATTCTACATGAATCATATATGAATCCACAAGAATCTAAAAATCACATATGATTCACTATAATATTCATTTTATTTATGTCAAAGTTTTTTTAAATTTGTGTTAACCAATTACAATTGATAATTTGCGAAAGTATGATTCATGGATCATATATGATCGTACATGAAGAATTATAGATGATTCAACAGTAATCATACATGAATCATACATGATTCTGTGTGATTTTGCGTAAATCATACATGATTCTGCGTTAATCATACATGATTCTGCGTGAATCATACATGATTCTGAATCATACATGATTATGTAGGAATTATTTACGATTTTACTGGAATCATCTACGATTTACTATGAATCACATGATTTAATATGGATCACTGATTTAATATGAATCATATATGATTTGGATATAAAGAAAATTCAAGTGTACAACCATTTTTGCATTTGGCAAACAAAATAAGAATATAAATGTTAAAAAGTTCAACATAATAACAAGTAAAATACCATGTACTTTTTTTAGGTAAGGGGAACCATCAAAATAAGTCATATAAAGCCCAAACTTGACATGTATGTGATGTTCTGGAATTGATTTATTATAGGCAATCTAATCCGTTTTGCATCTTCATTAAGCAATCCTACTGTTAGTTTCAGTCTGCAACATAACACGTTAGAATTACTTTTCAAAAACTTGAATCCAATCCTAGAAGCTCACTGAGGGGGTACTACACATGATCGATGGTGCGGCGCTTTAAAAAATTCAGATGGGTGATCTTTCCACTGTGATTCTTGATGAATATGTGCATCGATCCCGGTAAGGGTGTCCTATTAAACGGGTAAAGAACACCTTTGTTTCGCCTAAACCTGGCCTTGAAAGTCTCAAATGTGTCTGAATCCTTAAGCTCCATACTGATGGTCTTATAATCAAGGGTCTTGGTGAAAACCTCCATCTAAGAACTTAAAAAAACCAAAGAAACAAGAAAAAAGTAAGATACCAAATTGAGTAACAAGTATCGCACGAGATGCCAATCAGGTATGATTATGTGTGTATGCAACTCTAGAATACCCCTTTGAGACATCAAAAGAAGAAGTGAATATATTGTTGGGATTTTACAACTAGTTAACCATTTAACTACGAGTGCGCAGCGGAATGGACCTATTTTGATATTTAAGATTAACACATAAATAAAACAATAAATACTAACCTTTTGTTTAATTGATTAAATAAAAAAAAACGGGTCTTTATATTGATCTTGAACTTTAACGGTTAAAGTACCGTCTCCATCGTTTGCTCACACACACGTCAAATGAGCACGTTACGGTGCTAGTGGCTGCTTCACGATCACTAACAACAAGTGTTCTTGATCTTGCTTCTTACCAATTCGAATACCAACGTGATATTTGTTCGAATGGATAATACAAGACTAGTAAAACAATCATAAGACACTACTCTTATTTGTTTTTCAACGAAGATATAGTCGAACAGTAAAATGGAAAAAAATGAGAAAACAAATGTTTAGTTTTTCTTTTTTGTGCTAGTCTTCACCGAATGAAAAACCAATTGTATATATAGGTTTTTTTTTTTTTTATCTTGAAGTCAAAGCAAGAAAAAACCAATCAAATATTGTGTTGTCTTAGTATAATTTATTTCCATCTTTATTTCTTACCGACAAAGAAATAGTCACAATCATTATGTATGAAAAAATGTCATGAAACTTCATTACTAGAAAATCCACTATTTTTTTATCAAATCATGTCTGTGACTATTACTTCTTATGGATGTAATATCGTATAAAATTTTATACCAAAATATTACACGCATCTTTTCCTTCGTATTTAATTTAACGGGTACTAATTAGTTTACAACGTCTAACGGTTAAACTAAAAACGTTAAATATATTTCGTGAAACATATTAAATATTTAATAAATATAACACAGTATATATTAAATATTTAATAAGCGTACTCTTCGTGTTTAAGTGTGTGCCCCCGATAGGCTCACTCATTTTCGATGGCTAAACGATCGCATATCCCAACAGCTCCCACTTGTGAGAGTTTAAGACATAGTACGTCCATAATAAAGCATCTAGCAACACTTTATTATAACCGGAAATGATTGAGGTATAGTTTCAAGAAGAAAATCTCAAAAGTATAAATGGTATATGATTACGTGACTTGCTAATAGTCTTCCCTTTGTTACTAGTACCATTAAACCATGGATATGGATCCTAACTCATTCCATATAGTTTAACTTTTAGTTTCTCGTTATAGAAGTTAATTCAGACATACCAAATGTACACAAGTATCATCTTGATTTACACTTTGGGTGCGGCCACACAATTATCTGATTAATTCTGGAGAGGGCCCAGTGGTACTAATCTGCACTATATCAAGTGGAGGAACAAATTCTATATTGACTACAAGTGTTTGTGGATCGCTGCTTCACAACACTTCCAATTATAGCCTTTATAACTATCGCTTGCGAGATAGCGTTTAACATATAATCAAGAAGTGATATTCACACATGCACAAACTTGTTTGCATCTCAAGTCTAAGGACGACTTAATCACCATTTTCAAAATCTTACTCATGACAATGATCCAAAAGTAACGATTCGAAAGTTCGGGGTGTCCAATATGCATCTCTTATGAATAACACATGAGTTTGGCGGAACCGTCCAAATATTCAAAGAATATAACCAACACTCACATTTGTCTTAATGTAGACAATATTCCCATATTGCTAACCGACAATGGACATATTTAGAATAATAAAATATTCAAGGATTAAACATACAAATATAGGACAACAGTAATTATATGAATGAAAGCAAATATCAAGTATCTTTATTCATCAGAAAGTAATAACTGTCTTACCATCCCAATTATCCAAATACTAAAATAGATTGCATGAAACTAATTTAGCAAGTTGAAGTCAAATGTTTCCAACATTCTCAACTTTTCTTACAAGAATGCTAAATAGTCATCTAAGTAAACTTACCGAATACTTGTTTCAAATTTCACAATTTGTGAATGATTTGAAAACCAAGATGAGTGTCTTATCCTACATGCTCATACTATTGCAAGTGTCATAGTATGAGGATATCGTCATACCTTGTATAAGGTATATAAATTAACGATATACTGACAGTCATCTTTACAGTTTCTTAAAATGTAAAGTATTCTTATTCCTTAATGTGTAATGCAATAATGCTCATTGATTGAGCATATATAGTCAGCAGATTTATCATAAATGATAAAATTCTACTTTACTAGAATTGATTATCCTCTAGCATCAGTGTACACATACATCACTATGCTTCATAATTCGTAAACATTTGTTTTAACAATAATCTAAATACTCTTAGTTAGATATTATTTTTGTCATCTCACTTTGCTCTTGTGCAAAAATGACAACAAGTCATATACACAATATAATATATATACATAATGAATCCTTAGTTAAAAACATAAGATTTCCATTCATGTACAACATTATGTCTAGTGAAATATATCATGCAAGACTTGCTTCAATTATGTATTGCATTGTGTTTGACTCAATTACCGCATATGCTTATATCAATAAACATTTATTCCAAAGTCATTTTTTTTATTCCATAAATTCTCAAATGAAGTTTCATTCCAATCTTAAGGATTATCATCTAGCTTAAATGGAATGATATCTTCACTATGTTATACAACATATGAATTTAAAGGAAAAAACATAGTGCTCCCACTTAATATCAAGTGTACTCGAAACTATCTAAATTTAAACAAAATCATATTGTAATTAAATTCTAGATTTAGCTCCTAGATGCATGATTTAATCCATAATTGGATTATCTATCTTGTATACTCAATAAAATTTTATAGACTTATAAACCTTTTGATTATACATCATCCTTACTAAAGGAATCATAAAGGAGAATGCTATAAAGATTAATTCCATATACATAGAAACATATATGATAATTAATTATCTTTATTTAATCAATGCGTGTATGGAAGAATGATTCAATCATAGTCAATTGCTTGAGTATAATTAAAAGCTTCCTATTATTAGCCATGCATTAATTATGTATACTATTTTGTCCTTGTGAGTCTTTCCTCAAAAGAAACTCCTTCCAACCTCATAGGTTTATAATTAGGAGAAACATCAATCAAATTCAAAAGATTGATTCTTCCTTCAAGGACTACATCTTATCACTCATAGTTCTAAGACATTTATCAGATTCAAGATATGATAATTAATCTTAGCAGTTAGTAGATTACAAAGATCTCCTAACTTATACTCCTCAGCATTGATATTAAAATATCAATCAAGTAATGAGGTATCTTTGCAGATTATGAATGAGAGTAACTTTTACTTTGGTTTGACATTTCCATGCTTAACCAAAATATGACATCAACAAGTGGATTTTGAAGGTTGTGTATTTTGCTCTTGAATATCTTCAAGATTTGTTATAACTCCCACTTACTTTTGTAAGTAGAGATCATTCTCTAAATACTAAGTATTTAAGCAACAATAAATTGTTCTTAATAGAGAGAGTACAAAACACATTTTAAATTCTTATCTCAAGTTTGTTAATAGTATGCTTCATAAGATATTAACAAATTAAAGAATTTAATCAAGACATATTAGGATTTCTCCAAGAACCCTAATTAGGGTTTCTAGTAAGAACCATAATTCTTGTATCACTCTTTTAACCAATAACCTTCAGAAAGGTTTGTGTTACGTCAAGCTAGGAGGTACACCAACACTACAATCGTCAAGCTAGGAAGTGTAGAAAATCGAAAAACCCAAAAGGTTTTAGGATTCGATTGGTTTGAGTGGAACAACCGAAGGTCCCTAATAAATTAGGAGTTTTCAATTTGTGGGTTGTCTTGAATACCTTCTAGGTTTGGACTATATTGAGTGTATCAATGACACACGCAATTTTCTAACCTTGATAGATCATGGAGGTAGAATAATTAAATCTATCATAAATCAAACTATACAAATATAGTTAGTTTCAACTCTTTAGACATACCATAATATTTTGATATTCTATGAGTATTGGAATTGTGAGGCTACATCAGAATTCCATAGATAACTTAATACTCTTTGGATTAAATACTTGTCAATCGGATCGTGTACCAAATTACAATATCAGTATTTTAAATCCAGGTGCATGCTATAATGTATATTCCTTGAATAATACAAGAACCATGTGTTTACAAGAAGACATAACAGTTCAAGAATTATATGTTAATGCGTTTACAAGAAAACAGAACATATCAAGTATACATTATAAGTCTTTAAATAATTCAAAGATCTAATGTTTATGTGTTAACAAGAAGACATAACTATTTTACTAAATACTTTATGTTATAAGTCGGTGAGTAATTCAAAGACTTTATAATTATGTGTTATCAAGGAAAAACATAATTATACTAAGTAAAGTAATCATGAACGCAAACTCTTGAGTTCAATAGTAATTTCAAGTTAATTTTATACTTCAAAATTATGATTATTATATCTTAACCATAACTGTATTTACTAAACATGTAGTAAATTATCGAAGTAGCTTTCCACTATATCATGACTTTGAATGTACTAGGACAACAGACATCTTGTATGTTCAAGTCCTAGTAGAATTATTAGCTTCCTTACCTTTTGGGCAAATGAAACTAATCATATGTTGTTCCTTGCACACACTTTGCAATTTCTCCCACTTGTGTAAGGCACAACATCATATTATGAAGACAAGCAATACAACATGTGGTTGATTGTGTAAACAATATGATAATGTCATTGAAAATTATAAGTAGATTTAGAACCATAACTTTAAATAAAGAATTGTGGATTATTATTTTATAGATAACGTTTCATAAGGCAACATTAGAAAGGCAGCGTGTTATCTTATAAAATAAAATGCAAGTTCCTTTAAGCAATGGTTGTTCATATTTGGAAGTGATAAATTATTTCAAAGCAAGTTCGGAATAATATGGATGACTAAGCAAGAAAATAAATCTTGTAGCTCCCACTGAAATTGACAATATTACATGGATATTATTTCAGTAATAAACTGCCACGCTCCCACTGAATTTGTCAACATTATAAATGTTACATCACCAGTAGAAGGAAAAACAATTTATTGTCTTCCTTATCTCTGAAAAAATGCCTACAAGTATTCATGTACTTAGGTATTTGAACACAGTATATGAAATTCTACTTGTGTAGATGAGGGACTAGCCATTCATGCTTTCAATTAACTTGACTATTTAGCATGCAATTCCTCCTTTATCGTCTACATAGCCACAAGGGTATTTAACACTTTAAGGAATAACAAGAGTCAAGAAAGATACCTAGCGAAGTGCTAGTAAATTCTTTACTCTTTGCGGTTTAAACTCATACATCGTGACAAGTGCAAGATGTCATATATTTTGGTAGCTATAGACATTAGATACACAAAATACGTTATCTTTCAATGATTTCAGAACCGGATTAGGATAATGAAATACTAAAAGTGAGTTTAAATACAATCGATCATTATTCGATTATGATCCTATTTTATTCTTGTCAATTAATGAGAAGAGATAGGAGTAAGTCTCGCTTTTCTTACCAGGAAAAGAGACTATGTTTGTTTTCTATAAGAAAACAACTTTAGTTTACGAATTATGTTGCAATAACACTATTAATCGGAACATTAGAAAGTTCAATTTAGTATTTTCGATAATTAAATTCTTAATAGAATTAACTACCCAATTAATTACTAATAAGACTAAGATCCTTACTTGCACTCCGACCGTCTAGTATCAAGTAGGGCAAGAGGTAAGCGTCGAGCGTTAATTGCATTACAAGTGCAACTCTTAGAATTATGAGACGATTCATGAAGTTTATTTGTTGCAGAGTGTTTGGATGGGACGTTCTCTCATCTCTTTCGAGTACCATTGAACATCTCAAACAAACTTGTTCTACACGTAATAAAGACATGAGTATGTTTCATCTCATCTTATGCCTCGGGTTCCGAATCTGACCGGGAACTCGACTTTAAGTCGTACCAATTTAAAGCATGCAATGATTGGCAAAGGTCTGACCAGTGACAAAGATCGCCTTGGGTGCATGATTCGCCCTAGGTCTGACCAGATGACGAAAAAAGACTACAAGTGCTAATAAATTGGATGGCATAGACTTAAAATTCAAATAGGTATCACATAAGTTTTAGAAAAAAAATGTCAAAAACGTGTAAAAGATGCATGCAATCATCTTTTAGCACAAGTTAAGAAAACCTTTTATTAACTTTTTGGTTTAGGTGTGTTTACCGCGGGAAAAGATTAAAGAATGATCAAACCCTATATCCTACTCTTCATGCGCCCAAGCGCAAGTGCTTGGGATAATTATCATATAGATGCCGAAACATGTATATGACACGGGAAAGCATTAAAGATCGCTCAAACCCTAGATAGCTTGACTAGAACACGTAGTGCAATAGCAAGTCTATCATTAGTAAATCACCAAACAAGTTGTTTTTAAGTATTATAAACCAATTAATTTTGCAAATCACGTCGTTGAGAAGATAGTTTATAAGCCATCATTACGGTATGTAAGCCCAACTCGAGTGACAGTATGATTTCGCAAAACAATTAGATTATAAGAAAAACAAGTTTCATAGATCTTATGTCCATATTAATATTTGTTCCAAAAAACGATTTTTAACAAATAACACATAGCCGATTCGCAAGGAAAAAGTGTATTAATATGACATAATTTTAAAGCTAGTTTCGATATAAGTAGAGATCCGTTTTTATGATTCCTAGAATCTTGAATTATTACGTTTTGCAATTCATAATGGAAAACAAATAAGCACATAAAAACAGACAAGAAGGGGTAGAAGCAGAAGACAGACTCTATATGAAAGCAGTAAATCATATAAGATCCAAGATCTCAAGTGAGTCTTCCCCAATTTGAGGATCAAAGACCCTCACCAAGTTGCTAGGTACTTGGTGACGAGCATGCATCACAAAAGTGATTGCTAAAGTCTTTGACGGATAAAAATAAAATTTTGTTTATTAACCAATTTAATAAACCTAACCAATTTTATTAGATCTTGATCAAGATTAAAAATTCATGGCAAGAATGCATGTTGTTGCCATAGAAAAAAAAATAAAGCGAGTATTTAAGCGGATCTAGCGTGTTTATTCTATGTGTAACCCATAAACACCAAACAACCTGTCTCTGATACCACTGTTGGGATTTTACAACTAGTTAACCATTTAACTACGAGTGCGCAGCGGAATGGACCTAGTTTGATATTTAAGATTAACACATAAATAAAACAATAAATACTAACCTTTTGTTTAATTGATTAAATAAAAAAAAACGGGTCTTTATATTGATCTTGAACTTTAACGGTTAAAGTACCGTCTCCATCGTTTGCTCACACACACGTCAAATGAGCACGTTACGGTGCTAGTGGCTGCTTCACGATCACTAACAACAAGTGTTCTTGATCTTGCTTCTTACCAATTCGAATACCAACGTGATATTTGTTCGAATGGATAATACAAGACTAGTAAAACAATCATAAGACACTACTCTTATTTGTTTTTCAACGAAGATATAGTCGAACAGTAAAATGGAAAAAAATGAGAAAACAAATGTTTAGTTTTTCTTTTTTGTGCTAGTCTTCACCGAATGAAAAACCAATTGTATATATAGGTTTTTTTTTTTATCTTGAAGTCAAAGCAAGAAAAAACCAATCAAATATTGTGTTGTCTCAGTATAATTTATTTCCATCTTTATTTCTTACCGACAAAGAAATAGTCACAATCATTATGTATGAAAAAATGTCATGAAACTTCATTACTAGAAAATCCACTATTTTTTTATCAAATCATGTCTGTGACTATTACTTCTTATGGATGTAATATCGTATAAAAATTTTATACCAAAATATTACACGCATCTTTTCCTTCGTATTTAATTTAACGGGTACTAATTAGTTTACAACGTCTAACGGTTAAACTAAAAACGTTAAATATATTTCGTGAAACATATTAAATATTTAATAAATATAACACAGTATATATTAAATATTTAATAAGCGTACTCTTCGTGTTTAAGTGTGTGCCCCCGATAGGCTCACTCATTTCCGATGGCTAAACGATCGCATATCCCAACATATATACTTCACTAGCTTAAAGACCCGTCTAACGTCGGGTATAGTTTATTGAGCTATTTTTATAAGAAATAACAAACATACGCAATAAATAAGAAATGGTAAAAAGTTATCGTTAATACATGAACAAAGTAATACAACAAAGCGTGCATGCGTTTGATAACGTTTAATTGTTTAAGAATAAAAATAATATAGATGCAAGCATTTGGGTCTTAAATTTTGAATGTCTCGTTCATCAAATGTTGTGCTTGAGCAACAATCAAATTTCCACGCACGGACGCTTCCAGAAACACCTAATAGTGAATGAAAAATATATGAGAATATTATCGTCAACAATAAGTAAGTTTAGCATGAAATGTATAAAGTAACTTTTAGATATGTTATCATCCTTATCACAAACGATAACTTTTAAACCTTTTTTGATTTTAATATGTTAAATTTTACTACTATGAGCGTGCTTATAGATTAAGTTAATAATCTACATTTAGACGAATTAAGTTAAAAAAAAAACAATTAGACAAATTTTTTTGTTTTTTTAACAGAAGACCAATTGACACTGAACATGATATACTCCTTTCTTTTTCCACACCAATGTTACCCATTTTAACATGCGGGCTCACATTCAAACTTGCGGCCTCACATGAACGCTCACCATTTTTTAGACCATATTGTGGCGTAATTAAGAAGCACTATAAGTCTTTAGTAGAACGTACTGTCAACAATCTAAGGTAACCATCTACGTATAACCCAAATGTTACCTTAATGATGATCCATAATAAAGTAGAACTTTAAGCTTTTTTTTAACAAAAGAATCACATTCACATGATAAAGAAACAAAAGAATTAACTGAACATTTTTAAAGACAATTACAATCAACAGAATAAAGCTACTTTTAATAACTTGAACATTCTTTATTAACACTTTTTATCATGGTTATAAATAGCGTGAGGCGTGGTGTAGCGGCATGTCCAAGCTACACGCTTTAGCGGTTAAGGCGAAGCTTTAGCGTTTCTAAAGCGTGTCTTATAGCGGCACAACATATACAAATATATATTTGTTTTATCATATTTCAATATCATATTTATCTTAAGTTCATAATAAGTGTTATACATGATAATTAAAGCTATAAAATTCTCTTTACATGTAACAATATTTATTTTTGGAGTTGAATTCGAAAAAACACCGTACGTTATGTCGTAGCGCTCCTTGATCTATTGCGTAACGTGAAGGACACGTGTAAAACCCGTATTTTAAATCGAGAATTTATAAATACGCGGTTTATTATTACTTTACGCGGGAAAATTGCCAGCAGCATATGTTGCGTCGCAACAGATGTGTCTTGCGCCGCAACTCTTGATCCGCAGCACCATGATCTGTAGGCCCTTCAATTGCGCCGCAACTCACGTGTCTTGCGCCGCAACTCATGATCCGCAGCACTATGATCCGTAGCCCCTTCATCTGTTGCGCCGCAACGCATGTGTCTTGCGCCGCAACTCGTGAACTGGGCCAAGCCCGTGTGAAGGAAATAAAACAGACGGGAGAGTATCCTTTTTCTTTTCTATGCCGACACAAAACACACAGATAAGAAACCCTAAAATCAAAACAAGCAGCCGCATATCTTTTCTTTGTGCTCTCTCCTTCCCTGCCGCGACCCAAACCAAGAAACAAGAAGATTGATAGTGTGTTTAATCCAGAAATCAAGAAAGACGAGGGTTGCTATCTAAAAACCCTAAACGATTTGTAAGCTTGCATAAACCCTAATTCGTTCTATTTAGTCCTTTTAATCCGATTCATTTGAGTTTTAAACATGTTTTATGAATATTATGATCTGGGCTGTATGTCGGGGTGTTGTTATGTTGTTTGGCACACAAACCGAGAGTCAAAAGACTCTCGGTGATTGACTGCACAACCAGCCGCAAATCATTAGGGTTTGGTTTGGGGTTTACACTAACGGGGTGTTTGGCAGTGGGTTTTAAACAGGAAATAGGGCTGTTTGGCTACAGGGGTAACGGGCTGTTTGGCAACCGGTTTAAAACAGTTAAGAGTGCGTTTGGGACTGTTAAATCTCATTTCTTTTTATGAGTTTACTTGAAATAAACGTTTTAAAATGCATTTAGTAAGTTAAATATAAACTGGTTTTATAAAAATATAAAAAGGGTATATTTTGGGAAAACGAATTAAACAAATTAAGAACGTGCTTATATTAGCGAAATATTTATTATGAAATTAATTACCGACAGATATACATTGTACGTAACCATTAGTATAACGTTAATACATTAAAATAAATTATTTTAATGGTCGGATATAGCCGTAATTATACGTATAGAATATCTGAAATAAATATAAGAAACCAATAAGACCAAAAAATTTGTTAACGGATACCAGTTAACTTACTCGCGTCTTGTAATTATGTAGCACGCGTGAAGCCCGAGTAGTATTCGTTCAGTCTTCCTTTCAGTCGGTACTGGACTAGAGGTACGGATTTTCCGTCCTTTCAGTAAGGATTT
Organism: Glebionis coronaria; assembly: GCA_025667525.1. Classification (NCBI taxonomy): domain Eukaryota; kingdom Viridiplantae; phylum Streptophyta; class Magnoliopsida; order Asterales; family Asteraceae; genus Glebionis; species Glebionis coronaria. The sequence continues at coordinate 328,996,611 of CM046882.1, forward strand.
TCCTTCTATGCATGATTAGGATTCCCCGTCTTCCGCCAAATGTTTTCCCCAGTATATGTTTAATTTATCAGTAATCATGTTAATAACTAAATGGAATTGCCTGAGCGTTATATACAAGCACGACCAGTTCATGTACTAGTTACGGAGGTACCGTAACCACGACACTAGAGGCACCGGTGTCGTGACTCACATGCAGGAGAGTGATATCCTGCATCGTCCCACTCATGTTCAGTTGGCCATTTTTATATGTATGTTTTAGTGGGGCGTATGGATGCATCCTAGGCTTATATGTGTTACAAGTTATCAGGGTGAATGTGGTGTGTGCTCTACATCCTTCACATTGGAGCTGATCCCTCCACCCAGCACAGTTATTTAGAGGTCACCCCTCTACAGCATGACGAGGTCACCCCTCCAGTTATTCATGCACGGTTGTTACAGCACGTGACCTATATAAGCTCTGGCAAATAAAATACAGTAAATGCATGTTTTCAGAATTTAAAAGTTATATTTCAGTATCAGTTTTATGAACCAGGTTTTACAGATTTTATGCAAGGTTATACCACATGTTACATATCAGTCTTATAGCTTCATTATTGACTTCTATTGCATTATCTTTCTGTACATTCTTATCATGCTATATCCGTTCACTGAGCGTTATGCTCAGCCGTAGTTCCTTTCATGTTTCCAAACGGCAGGTACACAGGGACGATCTTAGGACTTCTAAGAGAGTACGTGCATTTGGATGGGAGCTATCCAGACTCCTTTATTTTTATGCACACATTACGTTACTTTACTTTGGTTGTTTGGACACTGTTTCGTCCTTTTCCTTTCCGTATTTAATCTTTATATTTTGGGCTTGTTGGACTACCGATGTTTGATTCCGGTATTTCCGTTTGGTCAGTTAATGTTTAATACATTGCCTTGCATGCTTTGATGACACGCCATAAATACACGTAACGGTCCATTTATCCAAGTGGGGTGTTACAATTATGGTATCAGAGAGCAAGGTTCGACCTGTAGGCTCTAAAACTTGACCTGTGACTAGTGGGTGGTCATCAGGAACTTCCTGTATTTTGGCGTCGTTATCTTCCATGCTATTTATGTATTTTATCAGTCAGCTTTTCAAAATTTTGATTAAGTAAACGGCTGGTACAGGACTGGCCATCTTTAATCGCATGTGATTTCAGCAAAATTTTGTTTTGGTGAACTGACCATAGGCGTTCACCCTTGTTATTTAAATTTTGTATGGATGAACTGACCATAGGCGTTCATCCTTACTCATGTCAGATTTATGTTTCAGAAATCATTTTGTGAACTGACCCTAGGCGTTCACCAGTATTCATGTCATGTTTTGTCAGTTATACCACCATAAATTACACTAAGCATATTCAGACTTATTACTGCAGGTTCTTACGTTTTTGTCGATTTATCCTCTTTTATTTCAGATGCCACCCAGGCGCGACACCGAGAATGATCCTAACGCAGCTGCCATTGCTGCTGCGGTTCAGGCTGCTATACAGGCCATGTTACCCCAAATTCGTGATGAGATCCGAGCTGAGTATCAAAATGGGCCTCAGCAGAATAACAACCCTCCTGCCCCACCACTTGCCACTTTACCCGCTTGGCTGGATCTGTTCAACAAGCAGAAGCCCCGACTGTTTGAGCAGACTGTAGCTCCAACTGATGCAGAAGACTGGATCTACCATATAGAGAAAATTTTTGGAGCTATGGGTTGTGGTGATGTTTTCAAAGTTAGGCTTGCAGTTTATAAGCTGGAGGGTCCTGCTCTACATTGGTGGAGGTCTCAGAAACAGTCCAACGGGGGAGATGCATGGGAGCTTGCTTTGACCTGGGCACGTTTCAAGACGATGTTCTATGACCAGTTTTTCCCGCATGCGGAACAAGCTAAGATGAAGAGGGACTTTCACGTTATTCGTCAGAATAATGGCGAGAACAGTATCGAGTTCATGCACCGATACCTCAGGATGGCTGGATTCTTGGGGGAGGCTGCGGGTACCGTAGAGGAGCAAGTGAAGCAATTTCGCTGGGCTCTTCACACCAGGACTGCAGATAGATTGATGAGTGCCACATTCACTAATGTGTCACAAGTAGCTAATGCAGCTCGGGACATCGAGATGCTTTTTGAGAGGGACGAGCTAGAGAATTTAGAGCGCCCGGAGAAGAGGTACATCTCACCCAACAGACTTAAACATTTTAGCCATTATTGCTTGGCAACTTATACGTTATTAAAATCTTGCAGACACAGAGGAGGAGACCGATCCCAATCGGCTACTCCGCATCAGAACTACAGGAACCACGGTCAGTCATATGACCGTAATCGGTCAGATAGGAGGAACGGCGGTGATAATTACCGCGGTAGTTCCAACTCCTCTGGCAGCTATAGGTGAGCCTTTAAGCTCCAAGAATACTAAGCTATCGTGTAAAACAGATCTAAAATTTATTTGTAAATTCCAACAGAGATGCTGGACAGGGGCGTGACCAAAACAACAGGGGTCAACAGGTTGCCCAACCGGCAAATTCTGGTAATTTTAAAATTTAGTTAGTCAGCCTTACTTCAGTTAAGTTATCAGAATCGTGACACGTATATATCATCATAAATCAGGTGCTCAGCAAACCAGAGCTACTTCCACCGGGTTTACTTACCCCACTTGCATCACGTGTGGGAAGAAACACTCGGGACCTTGTCGTCGTGGTTCGGGTAATTGCTACCAGTGTGGTCAGCCCGGCCATTTGAAGAGGGATTGCAAGAGCGGGGATGTTGCCGGTACCTCAGGCCAGACTCCTCAGATGTTACCTCCGCCACCACCGATACCACCAACCACCGGTCGTGTCTACACTACTACCCGTGAACAAGCAAATAAGACCACAGGTACTATTACTGGCATTTTGTTTATACACGGACAGTCTGCATGCGTGCTTTTCGATACAGGCGCCACGCACTCGGTTATATCTACTTCATATGCGGTTAGAATAAACATGACCCCTACGCCACTAGACAGTGCACTTAGTATATCTACCCCCATGCGAGACTCTGTACTCATTACCCAAGTATATAAGGATCTCCCTCTTGAGTTTGATGATAAAATCCGTCCAGTCAGTGCTCTTCCTTTGGATATGTGTGAGTTCGATATTATTCTGGGTATGGATTGGTTATCGGTTCATCATGCCACCATAGATTGCCATGCTCACCAGGTTATCTTTGGTGATGTCCAGACACCAGAGTATATTCACCGAGGCTTCCTACCAGGAAAACATGTTCAGATCATTTCAGCTTTACAGGCTCGTACCTTACTATATCATGGTTGCGAGGGTTTCCTAGCTACAGTCCATGACACGACTTCTGAAACACCTTCGATTCATGATCAGCCAGTTGTGTCAGATTTTCCGGATGTTTTTCCAGAGGAACTTCCAGGTTTACCTCCCATGCGAGAGGTAGAATTTGGTATCGATCTCATTCCAGGTGCAGAACCAGTATCTAAAGCTCCTTACCGTATGGCTCCTGTAGAGCTTAAGGAACTGAAGGATCAACTTCAGGAACTTCTCGAAAGGGGTTTCATCCGTCCAAGCGTGTCACCTTGGGGCGCTCCAGTTTTGTTTGTCAAGAAGAAGGATGGTAGTATGCGTTTGTGTATTGACTACCGTGAGTTGAATAAGCTCACTATTCGTAACCGTTATCCACTTCCTCGTATTGACGATTTATTCGACCAACTTCAGGGTGCTAAGCACTTCTCAAAAATCGATCTACGGTCAGGTTACCATCAGTTGCGTGTAAAAGAACAGGATATATCCAAAACTGCTTTTCGCACGAGGTACGGTCATTACGAGTTTGTTGTCATGCCATTCGGTCTCACGAATGCGCCCGCAGTATTTATGGACTTAATGAACAGAGTCTTCCACGAATTTTTAGACAAGTTTGTGATCGTATTCATCGATGATATCCTTATTTTCTCCAAATCCAAAGAGGAACATGAGAATCATCTCCGTACAGTTTTGCAGATTCTCAGACAAGAAAAGCTATACGCTAAATTTTCGAAGTGCGAATTTTGGCTGAATACAGTGGCGTTTCTAGGTCATATTGTGTCTGCGGACGGAATCACCATGGATCCTGCAAAGGTGGAGGCTATCACCAAATGGCCAAGACCGACGTCTGTCACAGAGATACGTAGTTTTCTTGGGTTGGCAGGTTACTACCGCAGGTTTGTGGAAAACTTCTCACGCTTAGCGTTACCATTGACCCAACTTATGCGAAAAGGCGAGAAGTTTATATGGACCGAGGAGAGAGAAAAGAGTTTCGAGGAACTCAAGCATCGATTGATCTCAGCACCGATACTTACTCTCCCATCCGGTACAGGTGGTTATCAGATATACAGCGACGCATCGGGAAAAGGCTTAGGCTGTGTTCTTATGCAGCATGGGAAAGTCATCGCTTATGCTTCGCGTCAACTAAAGCCGTATGAGAAAAATTATCCTACTCATGATCTAGAGCTCGCAGCAGTCGTCTTCGCCCTTAAAATCTGGAGGCATTATTTATACGGTGAGTCGTGTGATATCTTCACCGATCACAAAAGTCTCAAGTATATATTTACACAGCGAGAGCTGAACATGAGACAGCGGCGATGGTTAGAACTGCTGAAAGACTATGACACTAATATCCAGTATCACCCAGGAAAAGCAAATGTAGTAGCAGATGCCCTTAGCAGGAAGTCAGGTATGATAAATGGCATCAAAATTCAGGAAGAAATTATTCGGGATTTGGAACGGTATGATATTGAGCTCTTAGTACGCGGACAGAGGGGATACTGGGCTAGTTTGAGGGTAGAACCAGATTTACTCTCCAGGATTAAAGACGCCCAAAAGGATGATGGTGAGATCTGGGCGATCATCCAGAACATTGACCGTCAGACCGAATTTCGCATCGATGACGACGGTATTGTATGGCAGGGTACCAAACTCTGCGTTCCAGAAGATCCTGCTCTCAGAGAAGCCTTAATGACTGAGGCTCACAGCTCCCCGTTCTCTATCCACCCGGGTTCCACAAAAATGTACCATGATCTTAAGCAGCATTTCTGGTGGAGCGGCATGAAGCAGGATGTCGCAACATTTGTGTCTAAATGTCTGACCTGCCAGCAGGTTAAGATAGAACATCAGCGTACCAGCGGGTTACTTCAGCCATTAGAAATTCCAATGTGGAAATGGGACAAGATTTCTATGGACTTTGTTACCGGTTTACCACAGACTCAGCGGCGACATGATGCAATCTGGGTCATTGTCGACCGTTTGACCAAGTCAGCACATTTCATTCCTATTCGTAAAGATTTCGCAGTCAGTAAATTGGCGAAACTATTCACTGAGGAGATTGTACGGTTACATGGTACACCCTCCGAAATTATATCAGATAGAGATCCACGGTTTACTTCTCATTTCTGGAGAGGCTTGCATAAGGCTTGGGGAACTAGGCTCAAGCTCAGCACAGCTTTCCATCCACAGACGGACGGTCAGTCAGAGCGTACTATCCAGACCTTGGAGGACATGCTACGCGCCTGTGCATTAGAATGGACAGGACACTGGGATGACTATATTTGCTTGGTCGAGTTTGCCTACAACAACAGTTGGCATGCTAGTATCAAGCGTGCTCCATTCGAGATGCTTTACGGCAGGAAATGTCGTGCTCCTATTTGTTGGGATCAGGTTGGAGAACGCTTGATTGAGGGACCAGAATTGATAGAAATGACCAATGAAAAGGTCGCCATCGCTAGGGCAAAACTACAAGAAGCGCGTACTCGCCAGAAGAGTTACGCCGACAGACATCGCAGAGATCTATCATTTCAGACGGGAGATCGCGTGTTCCTCAAGGTATCACCCGCACGCGGTGTCAGACGTTTCGGCCTCAAAGGCAAACTTAGCCCTCGCTACATCGGACCATTTGAAATCCTAGAACGCGTCGGGGAAGTATCGTATCGGTTGGCGCTGCCGCCTCAGCTTTCACACGTCCACAACGTGTTTCATGTATCACTACTCAGGGGGTACAACTATCATGAACTTCACAAAGTAAATTATCCACTCGACCAGATTCGGGAGGATTTATCCTATATTGAGGAACCCGAAGCAGTTTTAGATCGCCAGGATCGAGTTATGAGAAGGAAGACCATTCCTTTCGTCAAAATCCTGTGGAGGAACCATACCGAGCGGGAGGCCACTTGGGAAACAGAGGAGTCTATACGGACTTCTTATCCTCACTTTCAGCTTTGATTCGGGTATGTCCTTTCAGCTTTTATGTCGTTCAATTTATCAGCATTTCAGCCTTTACTTCAGTCAGCTTAAATACCTTGTAATTCGGGGACGAATTTTCTTTTAGAGGAGAAGAATTGTAAAACCCAGTACGCCGCATTTTAATTCGGGGACGAATTATTTCTTTTAGAGGGGAAGAATTGTAAAACCCGTATTTTAAATCGAGAATTTATAAATACGCGGTTTATTATTACTTTACGCGGGAAAATTGCCAGCAGCATATGTTGCGTCGCAACAGATGTGTCTTGCGCCGCAACTCTTGATCCGCAGCACCATGATCTGTAGGCCCTTCAATTGCGCCGCAACTCACGTGTCTTGCGCCGCAACTCATGATCCGCAGCACTATGATCCGTAGCCCCTTCATCTGTTGCGCCGCAACGCATGTGTCTTGCGCCGCAACTCGTGAACTGGGCCAAGCCCGTGTGAAGGAAATAAAACAGACGGGAGAGTATCCTTTTTCTTTTCTATGCCGACACAAAACACACAGATAAGAAACCCTAAAATCAAAACAAGCAGCCGCATATCTTTTCTTTGTGCTCTCTCCTTCCCTGCCGCGACCCAAACCAAGAAACAAGAAGATTGATAGTGTGTTTAGTCCAGAAATCAAGAAAGACGAGGGTTGCTATCTAAAAACCCTAAACGATTTGTAAGCTTGCATAAACCCTAATTCGTTCTATTTAGTCCTTTTAATCCGATTCATTTGAGTTTTAAACATGTTTTATGAATATTATGATCTGGGCTGTATGTCGGGGTGTTGTTATGTTGTTTGGCACACAAACCGAGAGTCAAAAGACTCTCGGTGATTGACTGCACAACCAGCCGCAAATCATTAGGGTTTGGTTTGGGGTTTACACTAACGGGGTGTTTGGCAGTGGGTTTAAAACAGGAAATAGGGCTGTTTGGCTACAGGGGTAACGAGCTGTTTGGCAACCGGTTTAAAACAGTTAAGAGTGCGTTTGGGACTGTTAAATCTCATTTCTTTTTATGAGTTTACTTGAAATAAACGTTTTAAAATGCATTTAGTAAGTTAAATATAAACTGGTTTTATAAAAATATAAAAAGGGTATATTTTGGGAAAACGAATTAAACAAATTAAGAACGTGCTTATATTAGCGAAATATTTATTATGAAATTAATTACCGACAGATATACATTGTACGTAACCATTAGTATAACGTTAATACATTAAAATAAATTATTTTAATGGTCGGATATAGCCGTAATTATACGTATAGAATATCTGAAATAAATATAAGAAACCAATAAGACCAAAAAATTTGTTAACGGATACCAGTTAACTTACTCGCGTCTTGTAATTATGTAGCACGCGTGAAGCCCGAGTAGTATTCGTTCAGTCTTCCTTTCAGTCGGTACTGGACTAGAGGTACGGATTTTCCGTCCTTTCAGTAAGGATTTTCCTTCTATGCATGATTAGGATTCCCCGTCTTCCGCCAAATGTTTTCCCCAGTATATGTTTAATTTATCAGTAATCATGTTAATAACTAAATGGAATTGCCTGAGCGTTATATACAAGCACGACCAGTTCATGTACTAGTTACGGAGGTACCGTAACCACGACACTAGAGGCACCGGTGTCGTGACTCACATGCAGGAGAGTGATATCCTGCATCGTCCCACTCATGTTCAGTTGGCCATTTTTATATGTATGTTTTAGTGGGGCGTATGGATGCATCCTAGGCTTATATGTGTTACAAGTTATCAGGGTGAATGTGGTGTGTGCTCTACATCCTTCACATTGGAGCTGATCCCTCCACCCAGCACAGTTATTTAGAGGTCACCCCTCTACAGCATGACGAGGTCACCCCTCCAGTTATTCATGCACGGTTGTTACAGCACGTGACCTATATAAGCTCTGGCAAATAAAATACAGTAAATGCATGTTTTCAGAATTTAAAAGTTATATTTCAGTATCAGTTTTATGAACCAGGTTTTACAGATTTTATGCAAGGTTATACCACATGTTACATATCAGTCTTATAGCTTCATTATTGACTTCTATTGCATTATCTTTCTGTACATTCTTATCATGCTATATCCGTTCACTGAGCGTTATGCTCAGCCGTAGTTCCTTTCATGTTTCCAAACGGCAGGTACACAGGGACGATCTTAGGACTTCTAAGAGAGTACGTGCATTTGGATGGGAGCTATCCAGACTCCTTTATTTTTATGCACACATTACGTTACTTTACTTTGGTTGTTTGGACACTGTTTCGTCCTTTTCCTTTCCGTATTTAATCTTTATATTTTGGGCTTGTTGGACTACCGATGTTTGATTCCGGTATTTCCGTTTGGTCAGTTAATGTTTAATACATTGCCTTGCATGCTTTGATGACACGCCATAAATACACGTAACGGTCCATTTATCCAAGTGGGGTGTTACAACACGCCTCAAGCTTTAGCGCGCCTTAAGGCGGGCTATAGTGAGCTATTTAGAACTATGCTTTTTATACAAATGCTTTCATGAGAAAGACAACACGTGAGCAAAGGCAATGCAAAGTAAGAATGCATATAATTTAGATTTTGCAATTAAATGACCCGATAGGACCCGAAAATCTTATTTGAAGTCGTATCGAGTCAACCCGATAAGACCCGAAATTATTATTAAAATCGTGCTTGACTGATCCTTACTTAGGGAATCTATTTAATTTCCATCATTTTGTTCCCATCAAATTTATACAGTAAGTTTATAATCATCAGTGGTATTTATTGTACTACATGTTGCGCAAGTCGGTTTATAGTCATGTGCTGTTTAGTTGCTCAGTTTGCGACAGAGATTTCCACATTAGAGAATATTGTTATCAAATACTTCGTACTGGTGAACATGAACTGTAAGCATCTTTATACGCTTAATGTAAGTTTATGTAATTGCTTATGTTGTTTTTCAAATAATGGACGCATATTGCATGAGAGTTCAATGTGTGAAAATAACATATCGTCACTGTTAGTTATATTAACTAAATACACTCAATTCTGTAATGTTTTATAAAGTTAAATATTGTAAGTTAAGCTCATCCTTGTTAGTTGTTACATTGGTTAATAACATGGATCTGAAATAACATGATTTCCATTTTGTGAACATGATTTTAAATGCTTACAAACTGTATGTGGTGCATATCTTATCAATATGTGTCATGTTAGTCTATTTGTTCCAGTTTTTTTCATCTATTTGAAAACATGATCAATGTTTAAATGCTAAGCTAAATTTATCAAGAATTGAGAATAAAATAATCAAACCCGACAACCGGAATCACCCAATCCGATATTGCCTGATCTAAATACGACCCGAACCCGATAACCAGATTACAAACCACTGATAAGAAAATAGATTTAGACATACCTGTTTTGTCATGCTAAGTATCTACATAGAATCCGTGGACACACCCTAAAACAAACAGAGTTCACAGGCCGTACATTCAGTTAGTGAATATGTTATTTTTTTCATATAATGCTAAACATCGAATTTGTAAAATGGACATTCATAAGAAAAAATTATCTCTAATTCATAAAAAATGAGTTTTACACAATTTTTATTTAGAGAATGTGAAGCCTCTCTTATTAACCCCTAAACATTTGAATAAGCATAAAACACAAAGTTATTTCAATTATTACACCTATAATTTTGACATAGGGTTTTGCTACAACACAAATGAACTGCAAAAACACAAAAATCAAAATAGCTAGACTGCTCAATTATTATAATTAAAAACATAAATCAAAAAATTGAATAGATGTGATACTTACCAATATTCTTTTGTGGACAACATGTTAATAACCTACAGACCTAGATTGAATCGGTGTAGGTCATACGCAGAGTGTGTGTGTTTGAACTAATAAAAATATATTTGGAAACTTTTTTTCTGGACATAGTTTGTACAAATAATATAAACCAAATTGAGATAAATCAAAGTAGACTCAATAAGAATCTTATCAGATGGCCATGCCTTTGACTCACAATGTACCTGCAGATGTTTAGACGGTGATTGATTCTAACCTGTACAATCAAGAAAGAAAATCGTTATCATCAGTTTTTTTAATTGTACAAAGAGATCAAAGCGCGTATCTAAATTAAAAAACGCGTATCTAAATTAGAAAAAACGTGTATCTAAATTCTTTGATTTATGGAATCAAAACAATACGCGTATCTAAATTAAAAAAAATAAAGAGATCAAAAGATAACATTTGAATATCACGAACGATTGACAGTGGAAACTAAACGATGAACAAAGACACATACCTTTAAATACGATTTTCCATCCATTTGTCTTCTTGAAACATATTAAATGATGAAATCACCTGATTCAAAAGATTAGAGGAAGTGCTATATATTATTTGATACAACTCTAATTTAAACACAACTGAAGTTCATATATATGAATCGAAACAAAAAATAAAAATCCAAGAAGAATAAAAAATATAAGTTTGCTTACATTTTTCAGTTGAAGCATATTTTCTTAATTTTGATTCATTGGAGGAGTGAATGGTTATGATTCGAGCGATTTTGAGTTAATATAGGAGATGTAGATAGTATAGGAGAAGTTTCTAAGAAATGGTTTTTGAATGGTAGTATTAGTTTATTTGGAATGTTTCTAAGACAAAAATAACTCATATCAATTAATGATACGTTTCTAACTATTTTCAAAAATATTTAATGTGATGAAACTGAATAATGAATTTCCCAAGTTAACTGGTTATATGCATCAAGATTATATAATTCTTTCAAAAATAAAATTCTAACAATTTGATTAAAATCTTTAAATGACTTACTCAATTAGATCATTTTTATTTTAATAATAAATATATATTTAAGTTAAATAACTGTTAAGGCTTATCAAAATTATATAATTCTTTCATTTATTTTTAAAAAGTATTTAATATTATTTTAGCTTTTTTTAAAATTAGCTTTGTTAAAAATATCTTTCACTCGTCTTTTATATGATAATAATTCTTTAAATATTTATTTATTAACAAATCGTTTAAATATACAAATCATTAATTTTTAGATTTATTTTATATGAGACACATTAAAAGAATTAAGTTTTTGTAAAACAATAACAATTAGTTATAATAAAAAATTTCTTTTAATTTTTTTATAAACTTTTTACTTATCATATGTTTATTATTTTTATATTATAAAATTTATTAAAATATTTATTTTTTTAGACTTTAGTTTAATAAGAGGTTAATGATACTTAAACTAAATTAAGACTTTTCAAAAGTAATGAAACTGAACATAAAAAGTTGCATCGTAATTTTTTCTTTCCAAAAATAAGAAAATTCTTAACAGACTATCACAACTATGCTAGTATGTACTTTTTTTATAAAAATTGTTAAAAACGAATTGTAGTAAAGGTTATTTATGGTATTATGTTCCTAAAAATCATGGTATATGTTCCTAAAAATATTTAATTTGGTTTGAAAAATTCAAATATTATTAAAGATAATAATTATTAAAGATAAAAATAACAAAAATTGAAAGTTTTTAAAGTTTTGTTTAAAAAATTTGTTTATAAATTTTTTATAAAAATAACGTTTTTTTTAAATAATATGATGCATAAATTTTTTTTATAGAAGTTTGTACGATGTATATTTATTTACGTTTATAAGACATTTGCAAAATAATTTTTTTAGTGTTAATTTACATTTATAAAAACTTTTAGTTTCCTAGATTTTTGTTTATTGTTGTTGACGTTTCTAAAAAGTTTTAACATAAAAACTTTTAGTTTCCTAAATTTTTGTTTATTGTTGTTGACGTTTCTAAAAAGTTTTAACAAAAATAAGTCTTCTTTTTGTAACCATGGTGAACCGTATTATATTGGCCCATCCGGATATACCAAAAACAGCCTATATTAGGAAAGCTTTTTATGGCGTTTTTAATGTTTTAGCATAAAAGACTTGTACATTTAAGTTAATTAAGGAAATGTTTTTAATTTTGCAAGCTTAGAATGCTTGTAAATTATTTTGTTTTATTAGTTAAAATAGATTTGATCTATATAAACTCATGTTGTTTTGCTCAACCAAAAGATATCCATCACATTAAGAGCTAACACCTCATCACAAGGCTAAATTTTCGGTCTTTTTTATCTATTAAATAAAACAAGTTGTTGATATTTTCCTCGCAATTATATACCATCACTATTTGTAACTAGGGGTGTCAGTAGGGTCGGGTCAACCCGAACCCGAACCCGATAAGACTTATCGGGTCGGGTCTAATCGGGTCGAAATAGTTTATCGGGTTTGCTTAACCCGAACCCGATAACCCGATATTGTTATCGGGACGGGTTCGGGTTAATTTATTTGTCTTATCGGGTTATCGGGTTAACCCGATAATATTTAAACTAGTTTCTTTAAGATATTGTGCATATTTTCGTCCAACAGATTGTTTATTTAACAGTTATGTATTGTTTTACTTTGTTATTTAGTGTTAGTGTATTGTTTTTGCATAAGAAGTAAATTATTTAGCTACTGTAGTACGAGCAAATAGAAACAAAGACATGTTTTTTGCCGTTCAAAAAAAAGAAAGAAACAAAGGCATGTTTTTGCTAGTCAAATATAAAGGTAATAAAATACCTATCTATAAAACGATATACCAAAGTCTAATAGTAATTTAGTAACTACAATAATGATAACTTATGTATTAGTATCATGCAGACGAACTACTGCATCAAATCTGTTATTGCTTAAATCAAACGATGTTCACGTGCCTACATCAATTTTGTCTCATTCATACAAAAAGTAAGTAATTTAATTAAGTTGTGTTGTTTGTTTTAGTAATAGAGTTTTCTCATGATCAGTAATCATTTTAGTTAGTTTGTATGCATTTCTATACTTTAACACAGTTGATTTTCTTTTAAAGATTTACGTAGAGTTAAACACAAGCCATAACCCGATAACCCGACTCACCCGACCCGATAACAACCCTAACCCGATAACCCGATTACTTATCGGGTCGGGTTACGGGTCACTTTTCCAAAATCAAAAACCCGATTCAACCCGACCCGATAACACCCCTATTTGTAACAACATTTTGTAACGAAATTTTGTGACAACTTATTAAAATAATATTTTTTGTCTTAAATTATTTATTTATTTATTATTTTTATAACTAATCTTTATCGTATTTTATAAAATTTTATCCTTTTTAAATCAATATTCATTTTAATATATTTTTATTTTCATATTTATTCTTTATTTTTAATTCGATTTTTTACGAATTAAAATTAATGTGAATACAGACTTTGTACGTAAGAAAGTAACATTTGTTTGTCTGAAAGATTGTTACCGGTTACTCGTCGTCGCATTGTACGAATATCTAGTAGTATTTACTCCCTCCGTCCTAATATTTTTAGCCCCGATAAAAAACAACACAGTTTAAAAAACGTACATTTGTTACAACGTTTTTTTTCTTACTTTTTTGAGAGAATAATATTTTACCATTAACTAATTATTTTATGGTTTTTTTTTAAAAAAATTGTAATTATAATTTTAAACAAAAATAACACAAGGAACATAATCAAATTTTTATTTCCATTATCAGTAGTGAATAACTAAACTACGATATAAAAAAAACCATAAACAATAATATTTAAACGGGAGTAATTTCTTGATAAACTAATCAAATGACGAGCCATTGCCAACGATTATGTGAGATTATAAACTTGGAGCCTTGGACAAGTTTGTCCAAAAGAAGGCCTTTATAAAACCATTGCTAAAAGAAAAGCCCATCACCATTCACCATTCACCATTCATTACTACTGAAAGTCTCATAATCGCCGACTACATCCATCCGACACCTAAACCCTAAAAATGGCGGGAGGCAGATTCAGCGAGCTCATGAAAAAGTACGGCAAAGTTGCCCTGGGGGTCCACTTCACAGTCTCTGGGGCCACAATCGCAGGACTCTACATCGCAATAAAAAACAACGTAGACGTTGAATCAGTTTTAGAAAAAGTCAGATTTAAGCAACTTGAATCAGTCCTGGAGAAAGTAGGAATGGGTAGGCCCAAAGAAGTTAACGACGAATTGGATTCGGGTGCCAAAGAGAGGAACCGGACTGCGGATATGGCTGCGTCCAGTGGCGGGGCCCTCGCTTTGGCTGTTTTGTGTAATAAGGCCTTGTTTCCTGTTCGAGTGCCTATTACCATTGCGGTTACCCCTTCTATTGCTAGGTTTTTGGCTAGGAGACAGATTATTAAAAATGCTCTTTGATTCTTGTTTCTTTTTACTCTTTGGCATACGATGGAAAATTAAATCAAATCAGTCTCCTTTTCTGAGCTGATTAATAAGGACTAGTCGTGTTTCGTCAAATTTGGTTTTCAGGTCTAGTGTTCTCTCTGTACAAATCCATAAAGTTTCTAATAAAAACTGTTACTTGCTCTTCATTTTATTCAGAATCTAGTTTATTTTATAGTTTTGTTGCTGATATATGATAACGGCAGGTGTTTATCGACTTTGGGTTTTGGTGAAATGACTTTTTTTTTGTCGTTTTTTATTTGCAATTCATAATAGGTTTAATTTGAAGGTAACTTAGTTACACTCAGAAGTCCTTCCATACATTGTTTAGACTTTGATTTAAATGCCATGAAGGATAGGATTATGGTAGTTGTTAATATCTGGGCTTTAATGATATGTTTTTAACAATGGCTATACTGAGATCCCATTTGATACAAAGGGATGAGCTTGAGTTGACGCTCTCTTTGGTTTATAGAGCAAACATAACCTTTCATCTCCATTTTATCATTTGTGAGAGAGTTAACATGTCGTATTGTGTTTGTTCTCTATGGCCCAAGGTCTGTATGCTTAACAGAGCTGGTTGTCGTATTTTATTTGCAATTCATTGTAGGTTTAGTTTGAAGGCATCTTGTAATCCAGAATGCCTAGTCGTTCAGAACTGTAATACTTTGTTTATACTTTATTACGATGCCAGCGCCCAGCATTAGATGAGTGATAGGATTCGATGAATAATTGTAGTTGATAATAATGTTACTTTTTACTATGGAAACCTATTATGAGATAGCGAAAAGAACTGTGTGTTAAGTTTCATTTATGGGCATACTGTTCTAGTTAGACGTGTCTCGGTTATACTTAGATCCCATATGATACAAAGGGGGATGAGCTTGAGTTGACGTTCTTTTTCGTCTGTAGAGCTAAGATAACCTTTCGATTCCATTTAAGCGTTTGTGAGAGAGTTGACATGTTGGATTGTTTGTTCTCTATGCCCAAGGTCTATATGCCTGTTATTCTGTTCTTAGCTGCTGTAACTTATTTGCCTTTATAGAATTTAGTTAAACCGGCTATACTTAATTTTTTTAACAGCAAATATAAAATTTTTAAACCGGCTGTACATAATAGATGTAATCTGTTTCCGCCCAAATTTATATTGATTACATCATGGTAGATTAGGACCGTCTTTAGGGGAGTGCAAGGGGTGCCATCGCACAGGGCCACCATTTGACGAGGGCCACCAAATTTCATGCCCTTCTATCATAGGTATAAGCAATATGAGGCTCGAGTTTAACTAGTTCATGCACTATTCATACATGTGTATTTTGTGTGTGTTTAAGGGCCTCATGGTGATTTACGAGGCTACCGAAATCCACGAGTAGGGGCGGAGGAGATGGGGTGGCTGCAACTTATTGGCTGATTTGTGAGAGAGTTGACATGTTGGATTGTTTGTTCTCTATTGCCCAAGGTCTATATGCCTGTTATTCTGTTCTTACTCGCTGCAACTTATTCGCTTTTATAGAATTTAGTTAAACCTGCGATACAAATTTTTAAACCGGCTGTACTTAATAGATGTAATCTGATTCGGCCCAAATTTATATTGATTACATCATGGAAGATTAGGGCCGTCTTTAGAGGAGTGTAAGGGGGTGTCATCGCATAGGGCCACCGTTTGACGAGGGCCACCAAATTTGATGTCTTTCTATCGTAATATGTATAAACTAGCTTAAAGACCCGTCTAACGTTGGGTTTAGTTTATTGAATGATTCTTGTAAGAAATAACAAAAAGATGTTAGTATTAAAAGAAAGTAAACGGATTATGTAATAGATGAAAAAATATTAAAGAAAGAACATGAATTATTCGATAATCGTTTAACTTTGTAACAATCACAATAATAAAATTTCATGCATTTTAGTATTCAAAGTTGACATATGTGAGAGCAAATAAAATCAACAATCAATGCCCATGTCATGAATACCTAATAGTTCAACGTAAAAGTAATAAAAATGAACTGTGAACAATAATGAAGATGTAATTATAAATTACAAAATAATGGAAAAAACATTTGAAAATGTATACTGCACATATCATTAGAACATTTTAGACAACATTTGTAGTTGTTTTAGATACGTCCCCTTCCGGATCACAAACCATAACCTGCATGATTGGCCGTATGAGTGACCTTGTTGATATAGTTGGTTAAACTATGGATACCTTTCCGTCATTTTGTTCTCCAAGCTCACCTTTACCCACTTTTAGTGTCCACTCTGTAAATTCTCTTATTTCCTCAACATCCTCAGGTTGCGAGCCTACAATCAGCCTTTTGTTTGCGGTCCCACAAGTACGGTTGCTTTAGGGATACTTATAATGTCTTGTCGGGAACATTTTGGAACAACGGGGAGAACCTGCCTAACATCCTCTCTAAATACCATCGCTTTTTCCACATTTATCCCATATATCAAGTCAAAATGCATACTGAAAAAAGTGAATAAATTATAAAGGTAAAGTGTTATTATATCTTAATATTGATTTAACTAATAGTCTTAAATCAATATAGGACATATGTGTGAATGTTATAATTTTACGTTTAGTGTGCATCAAAATATTCAACATTTTGTTCTAAGAGTCTGCCTTATTTGGTTCTTAAATCGAATACTCGAAAATCAAAACAAACCGATCCGAAAAAATCAAACTTAAACTAAAACCAAACAAAATTAGCTTAACCCGAATCGAACTAAGTATTCATTTGTCGGTTTGAGTATGATTATCTACATCGAAGACCTACTCGAAAGTCGTATTCATATCAACATATACATTTTATATATTTAAATAAAACTTCAAATAAATGTATACATTTTCATAAATATTAAAAAACTGATTTTTTATTGTTTTAATATATAAATATAAACTTGCTTAAAATTTCAATAAATAAATTAAAAATATATATACCTAATGTGATTCGGGTAAACCGAAAATTGACTCGAGTTCAAATACGCTATAGTTTTCGGTTTTACTCAAAAAATATTTAATCCGGACCGAACAACACGATAGCCGAACCGAAGAACACCCATATTCTGTTCATGGATTCAAATAATCGAGTTTCCAACTTTCACGATGATTTTTGTATATTGTATTTTATTAAAAAGGTTTCTTTGTTTACCACTTGCAATTTTCATTGAAGATTATAAGCTATCCCAAAATCCTTTCGTATCAAAATGCAATTAGCATAGATACATTTTTATATAAGACCTTTAATATATAAAAAGCTTCATAATTTCCCTTGGTTGTCCACATAAACACTATTACGCTTAAATTTGTAGCTAAACCGAGCTGCACAACTTATAGATGTTGATAGTTGCATTCACAACTTGAGGTAGATGAGGAAACAATTTACTGCCAACCTGATTGTCAACCTACAAAAAAGGTATCATTTCTGGTCAGAAAACCTGCATATCAAAATAAAGTTATGTATATGAACACGAACCAAATTAATAAGAAAAAAAGAGCATCTCTAGAATCTGTATATTGGTTAAATCAACCTTTGCTGATTTAGGAATACTTTGGCTGTAAGCAAACTAATTCATGATCCTCTAACCGGCCTCTAACCTCCTTTAGCTTATTTATAACTTTCTTTGGACCCATTTGAAAACTAATACATGATCCTTCCATAGATAAAAGCTAAGATAGTATTGTGTTTACTCCCTCGGCACAACCTTCGCGTGGATGTTGTGTACTGAATAAGAGCAATCCCGATATTCATATGAATTTTAGTTTCTCTAAGGATCATAAAAAACGATCAAAACCTGTTTGTATAAATATAGGCTTGGTTTATTTCATTTCAATCAGTTCCCTGATTGGTAGAGTGGGAGAAACATTAGTCAATAACAATAGAAAAGTGGGTATGAACTTGGTCAGATACATCAAAATGAGTTTTAAAAAATGGTAAGTTGGATTGAAAAAAGAAATGGTAATGGTAGTAATTATTAAATTTGGGTTGTTCATAAAGAATCCAAATAAAAACAACTCAAGAATTCCGATAAAAAAATGATGTTTTGAGTACATAAGGTCTAATATATATAAAAGATTAGAGGCAAGATAAAATGAAAATACGTATTTATTATTGTAACATGAATCCCTGAAATTTAATTTATGCTTGAGACAAAACGTTTATACATTCAATCTTACAAACAACTCACTGTCTATTTTCCTGAAACATATAAGCAAATGAGGCTAAACCTATAACATCAGTGATCATGCCAGAAACTTAACGTAATAACATGAATACCTGAAACTTAATATATGCTTGAGACAATACGTTTCCATGATAGTGTCTGATTAGTAGCAACATCGAATCAAAACACCTATATAAATTATGTAACATAATTTGCAACAGTGATCATTCCATATATCCAAATTTATACCCTAAAATAGACAATCCTAAATGCTCAATAATATTTATTTGATAGGGGAATATAAGATTTTCTTATAATATAAATCCTATTGCATTAGAAAAATGTAGGTTCCAACAACCAACCTCCTACTTTTATGGACTTAAAAAGATTGATTATTCAAAAAAATAACAAATAAAAAACATAGTAATGGTGAGATTTACATCAATAACCTACAAAATAAAAAGTTAAATATATAAGATACTTACCAATTCTGTGGAAAACATAGAAATCGCCAGCAAACGAACAACATATGGAGAGGTTTTCTGAATAGAATTTAACCTGCATAATCATAAAAGAAAATTAAACCGTGTCATTCTATTGAATTGAAGTTAATTAAAACCATTTATATATCATAAACTTTTTAATCCCTAATCAGAAATAAATGAAATCTGTTGGCAACAGGAAAAAACCCAAAAACACTTACCATATGACGTTGACTAAAGGTTTCTAACCATGACATCCACAAAACAAAACTACCGAGAATACATTGAATCTCTTAAACAACATGACACTATAAACCACAGTTACTTACCAATTGCACCAAGTTACTATACGTAGACACAACCGCCAACTCATAGAATGGAGATCAAGAAGAGAGATTTGTATGTGCTTAGGATGCGAACCCACAGGATCACATTATCCTTTAGAACACTTACATCATTGATGTATCCTGTAACAAATTAATCCGTTCGTTTAATTCCAGGAACACAAAGAATGAAGATTAAGAAGAAAGTTTTTGATCTAAGCACTTGCACTATTTTTCAGATAATGGAGATCAAAAAGAAAAAGTTGTAATGTGTTTAGGGTTCGTGTGATCATGGTGGAGATTATTGTGCATCAATTTAGCATATGCGGTATGTGTTTATATAGGAGTAAGATTTTAGGGTTAGCTTTATATTTTAGGAGAGGAGCGTACAAATTAATGATGAGAGGCGTTTTGTGTTTTAAAGTCCATAAACACAATACCATAAATATGTTAAACAATTTCAGCTTTTGAATTTTAAAATTTTGAATTTTCGGTGATATTAATTTTGTATTTGGGCTTAATGATTCAAACTTGGCCTGTTAATTCTTTTCTAACCGGATTGTGCTAAAAGAAAGTTATTTTGGGAATTCTTTTGATGACACATTAAATTTTGAAGCATAAAGAGGTTGTACAATTAAGCTATTTTAAGAAAGTTATTAAAATTTGCAAGCTTAAAGAGCTTGTAAATTATTTTGTTTTATTAGTGAATATAGATAGATGTATAAGCAATATGAGGCTCAAGTTTAATTAGTTCATGCACTATCCATATATGTGTATTTTGCGTGTGTTTAAAGGCCTCATGGTGATGTACGAGGCTACCGAAATTCACGAGTACGGCGGGAGGAGATGGGGTGGCTAACGGGTGTTGTAGGTGATTGTGCCCCACCCAATACGGTCCAATTTTCTTTGAAAAAAACAGCAAATTCAACAAAGTAGCAAACTAACAACCCTCAGTGTGATCATTCTCTTTTAATACCAGATCAACCATTATCTAAAAAAGGTATTCAATGATCTTTATTATTTAAGTTTTCATTAATTAATGAGTAAAGCAACTTATTTGTATTTGGGATCATTCGGATAAATACATTGATATTAATTGAATACTAATAATTGCTTCATTATTATTGGCTTGATATTAATTGAATACTAATAATTGCTTCATTATTATTGGTTTATTTGCTTATTACTAGAGGATTATCCGCGTATAGCGGCGGAATTGTATGTCGACATATAATTAACGATATGTGATTTTGTAGCAAATTTTTCGTGTACGAGTACAATAAATATGTGTACATGTAGAGATGATCATATTGGAGAGCACCCGTGCATTGTAAACGGACATTCTCAACAGCACATAATTAACGATAAATTTGTTAATTATTTTGTGAGTTTTAAACTGATTTTCAAAGAACTTTAATATTGGTTTTTAACAAGAAAAAAAGAGCTCCTATACACAAAATATGGTAATAATATTAATCTGATTATAACAAAAGTGACTAAACGATAAAGTTTTGGACAAAAAGTGAATTATGCGATTTGTAGCTTGGATCTGGTGACCCACCCCAAAACAGTGGCCAATGTTAGATTTTCTTCGTGAGCTTGTACAAATCCAGCCACCTAAGATTAAATCTTCTTCTAGCATATTTTATAAAAAACACTTGTTAGTCTAAATGTATCAAGGTTTCCAATTAGCCATGTGTGTGTGGGTATGATCTCATCACACAGATACGTGTGCAATAATTTAATGTTCAAGAAGTTAATAAAAGAATATTAAACTTCATTTTTTGGTTACATAATTAATAGTACTACTGTCAAAACATTACACATTATGTACAATTACCAATTATCATGTAAAATATATTCACTATATATTTTGGCCACAAAAATAGTGATATATTACACATCAGTTGGAATCGTCATGATAAAGATAACTACACAACAATTCAAACAAGAAAAGGCAAAATCCAGAAGGTGTGTGTATATATTTCAAAAGATGAAGCGACAACATAAGACTTACGCTAAAAGTAGAACAAACATGTATGTATTGTTTTCAAGTTAACGACGCCCATTCTTCTTTTGCAACATTCAAATCCTCCAACTTTGTGCTGATTCGTTCAACTGTTATGGTCTTCACCTCTTTGCTTGGCCTGTTTGCAACAAGGCTTTCTTTCTCCTTTGGATTTGAAGGTACGCCATATCCTTATGGTTTCATCTTCGGACTGTATGATTCATCTCCAACAACATTCACACATAAATTATCCGATTTGAATTATGTTTTATCGCAATGTTTTTCTAAACAATAAAAACGCATCCAATAAAAACTTTAGTATATAGCCAAATATATCAAACATTAGGAAAGTCATCACAAAGGATATGATGAAAGCCTTTGTAATAACATACCTTTAAAATTTCAAATATATTCTGACAACTTAAATTCATTAATATATACTCTAGTGCTTAACAATGTAAACAATTATGTGAAAGTGTGAAATAATTACCAAAACTTAAATTCAGATAGTCGCCGAATCAAAGGCGTGAACTCATTTGACCCTTTTGTAAGTAGCACGAGACCATCTATTGGGTCGACTTCTACCAACAAGAGGAGACAAAAATCCGATCAACAAATTAAGCCTATAGATTTCAAGACCATAAAGAATAATTAGAACCCTTTCAATAGAAAAACACGTAATACAAAGAGAAACACAAGGTTATTGTTCCAATTCACCTGTAAGTCACATGTAGAGTCGTTTTAACAAGTTAAAATTGATAGACTTGTAAATTGCCTCCATCATCCAAAGTTGTTGTTGGGGCAGTTTTACTAACTTTGATACCTACCATCAGAATTTAGCGCATCAGCCCTTAAGATGCGAAACACAAACCACATAAGCAGAGTTGATTATCATGAGTTCAAGAAGTAGAAGCATTTCAAAACACCTTTCAATCAATATCTTCTGTTACGAATTAGTCAATATCACATAACATGTTTCAAAATGCGCATCCAAACATCCCCTAACACTTATTTGCATAGTGGTCTCCCCTCTCTTAAACTAAACAACAACTACCATGGTAATTATGGTTACATGTGGCAAATAATTAGTTTTTACTGTTTAAGACTTTGAGTATCATAAAACTAACTATGATAATCTAATCATATAGAATTGGTATAATGGTATCTACAACAACTCTCGTAATCAGTTTGTCTTGGATTTGCTAGTGAATGTGTTAATAACATTGATTTTTAGTAGATAGGTAACCATAAACACTCTCAAACAAAACGACTATGTATCTATTTTGAAGCACCAAATTGGTAAAACTACAAGCTCCTATTTTTCATATTATGAAATTAACAATCTTGAGTTTATGTCTTTTTAAGTATATAAGTTGAAGCAGATAAGCTCATTGCCATATGATGACGTATAGTCCCCAGCCGGGTCATGAACCCGGCCCACGGGTACAACCCGTATCCGGTCCATCACTGATGGGTTGTATTAGTGTTATTTAAGCTTATGTGCTTCGAATGAACAGTGGCCGCATAGGTTATGTGCGGCCCACGGCCCGGTACAGGGTTAGACAGAATCACAACCCAATTAGGATTGTGATTTACCCTAAAGTGTCACACACGTGAATTTTGAATCTATTTAAATTACGTGAAACACGATAGTTCGGGTTAGACTTGTCTGTCTATTGATGTTCCCGATTGTTTACGCGTATTTTGTGTACAAATGTAAAGTTTTTATGAATGACAATCGTGAGAACTATTATTTGAATGATTATAATTAGTTTACGTTACGCATAAGAAATTCTATTTTAGGAATCGACATTTATTTACATCGACGTAAACTCATATAATAACTTTGGTTAACAAAACAAATATTTTTCGCTCCGTCTATATTAACGACCCATTTAGAAATTTCATAATTACCAAATTCATGAAAACACTACTACTACTTGAAAACTTTCTCAAATTCAATACTACACCACAAAAGCTTTGAAGCTTTCTACTACATCACAAAAATAAGCCTTTGTCAAAATAAGTAAACTTTATACGAAAATTTCAATATAAGAAAAACTAATATTTCCTTTTTCCACACAAATATAACCGGTCCCCCATGAACATATAAAACCTACGTTTTTGTTATGCTAACACTCAAAACATATTTGAATTGTAGTACTTCACCAACTCATTAATGGGTGTACCTTTTGCTCCCTCCCTTCTCTCCCAAAACCAGCGGACGCCTCCCCTTTCCACCATATTTTTCCATTGAAGTGCTTAACTAGTCAAACAAGTACACATTAACACTTTTTTTTACTGCCATGAAACGAACTCCCAACACCATTGTTCTTCCCCAACATTTTTCTAGTCCCCATGATAGTTACAAACAAACCATAATACTAACCAAACCCTAAAGAGTCCTAACTAAGTTTCATTAACCCTAAACACACCTCTCTTGCCTATAAATAGAACTCTCATTCCTCACCAAAACTCACACACACACTAAAAGTAATTTATCAAGAAAAACACAAACTTCTTATTGAATTGGTCATGGCAGAAATAAATAAACAAGGGTTTCGGGTTGATCTTAGTTTCAAGCTAGAGATACTAAGTCTTGGATGTGGGTACTTGTTCTAGTAAAGATCACTAGTTCTTGACTTTCATCTCATCAAATACTTAGGACCTTTGTAAGTTTCTAAATATCTTGTTCATCTCATATTAGTTGATAAATATATACTTGCTAAAAAAATTTGTAAACTAAAACAATTAACAAGTCACGGTTATGATTTTGATGAATGTTTTCATAATAAACCAAGCCATGTTTTGAACTTAATATGATATCAAGAAGCCATGGTCTGAAAGGTTACTTAATGACTTGACCTTTCAAACAACCAAACGAACTTAGGATGTGAGACCAAGGGATCGCGGTTAGAGCTTTGGGTCGTGAATGGGAAACCTTCATAACATAGAAACTACTTGACTTGTATGCGAAAATTGAACTCTTAAGTAACTAAGCCAACGACCTCATAATAGACCAAGTGCATGAAAACCCAAACGTATAAACAACTAGAAGCTTAAGTGTATGCCATGATTCGTATTTGACAATAATAGGATTTGATGTGATGAACGTGCATGGTCTTATTTGAAGAAACATGTATAATTTGTTGTGTTAAATGCTTGCAAACAACCACAAGTGATTAGTCTTAGGGGTTTATCTACTTATGAATGCATGCTTGAACAAACCTCACTGCCTAAAATTTATGGTTAGTAATTCATGATAAGTACAAATGTACATTAGTCAAATAAGTAGAAACAATGATGTATTGTATGCATGTAAAGCCTCGAAACAAACCACCCATAATTCGTGCTATACACAAGCCTTTTATGCTTGTGTGTTGCATGCGTATACTGTGGACAAAAGCAACAAAAATAGTTTCCCTTTTTATTGTCATTTTATGTGTGAAATTATTTGAAGTAACTTGCAAACCAAATTTCTTTCCTGCTGTAAATGGAAGTATGCATGAAAACTATATTTTTTTTGCTAGAGAAAACATGCAGAGAATGCTATACATGTCTATGAGAGTACGTTAAATATAAGCTTGAACGAATGTGTAAGATAAATTCCTAGTGTGAAAAGTACCATCTATCAAAATAAAAACAAGGAAATGGGTCTTTTGGGGATAGCAGTAGGCGTGGGGTAGAGAGGGAAAACACCAAGAGATTGTGTTATCAAACTTCACCAACTTCTTAAGAAATAAACAAAGCCTTGTAAGCTAGGTGTGAACCCAATGTTTTTTTTGCTATTTGTGTGTAAAGAGGAAAAACGGGGTTGTGTGTAGGGACAAGTAGCATGGAACCAAAATGGACAATTGTACTATTTCTTTTGCACTATATAAATGAGTAAGAGTAGGAGTATTACTAAGGGTATAAATCATTAGTTAATAAGAAAACAATTGAAGTTGACACAAGTGCTTCAAGTACATGAACATAAAAGTGCATCATCATTTTTTAGCTATCCCTATTCGACCCACTGCCCACATTTTTTTTAACGGATGAACGTAAGTGCCTTAAACTCATACGTTTGCCTACATGATGTCTAAGTCCCGTTATCCCATGTTGCTTTTTAGCCCACTATCATGAACCGTTAATTACTTAGTGTAAGCGCGAATGTTATGGATAGATCTATCGGGATTAACCTCCCTATCTAATTTGGTTGTGTGACCAAAGTTAGATACACTTACATTTGAGGGTTTACAAAGGCTTCGGGATAGGCATTTGCTCGGGCTCTTATTATATCTTGTTGGTTTGGTTAACACTTCGGTGTCATGAGCTTAGGCGTAGGTTATTAAAACGTATACTTTTGATTATAATTTTGTATTTGTTACAAGATTATATGTCGGTTGCCTTGAAAGTTTTATGGTTGATCACACTATCTAAACTTACACCTATGAACTCACCAACCTTTGTGTTGACGCTTTAGCAATGTTTTTCTCAGGTATCAAGACGGAGGAGTGACGTGGTTATGCATGGGAGATTGTTAATAAACATGGTCGTGACTAGTGTATGGA
The DNA here is from genome assembly GCA_025667525.1 of Glebionis coronaria. NCBI lineage: Eukaryota > Viridiplantae > Streptophyta > Magnoliopsida > Asterales > Asteraceae > Glebionis > Glebionis coronaria. The sequence continues at coordinate 329,022,700 of CM046882.1, forward strand.
TATTTGGATCAATGTTAAAGTCTTTTGAAACAATGTTGTATTATGATCTTGTGTAATTCGCTTCCGAACAAGTTTCATGCTTTTAATTAAATTAAAACGACTTTTAAATAGTCGTTCTTTGTATCTATGTCTTGTGATAGTCATGACCGTCGCACCGCATTGTGTTGCCTTACTCTGATAAATTAGGGGTGTGACAGATTGGTATCAGAGTTGTAATTATAGAGAACTAGGTTATTTTATAAAACGATCTTTATAAACGTGAGTCAAAAATTTAATTGTTGGAAAAATAATTCTAGACTATAACTAACTCTAAAAAATCTCCAAGAACCACTTCACTCCACGTCTTCGATACAAGTAAGTTGTGACTTAAGATAGTTTATGATTTTTGGAATGCTAAGTTTTGAATTTGATTGCTACGTGTTATTAGCATTAGGTATTCCCTTCCCATGTTTGAGTGATACCCATAGGGACATGTAATAAAACGATTTTTGAAGTTGAAATAAAATGCCTAACATCCGTGTATGGATTGTTACGATACTCAAATGGTTTTTTGGTAATGGGTTACCCTGGTAAATATATTAACCAAAAAAGCGTTTAAGTATAAAGGAATGTGGCTGAGATACCACATTAACCTCAAGCTACATGCAGCTTGTTAACAAAGACTATGAAACATCAAAAGCCCTAACCGAATCTAGAAGACAAAAGTAAACTAGATAAAAACCAAGATGTGAACATGAAACCACGCTCACTCTTCAGCATCCAACACCACCATGATAGGAGCAAGATGAATCCAAATGAGTCTGCCTCCTTAAAAAACCTTACCAAAGAAAACCCAGTGGGAAAAACCTTGGACAAGGAAAAAAGAGTACAACACTCACCCGGGACACCTATCATGGAACAATTCTTGAGCTCGGCACCCTCCATTTGTCAAGCAGCAAACTTGACCTGGTAGATAATTTCTTGAAACGGAAAGAAATCAACTTCAAACGAATAGTATCACATAGAATCTGAAATAACTGATCAACAGACATCCGCTTCTTCTTGAATAGTCTTGAATTACGTTCCATCCAAATAAAATAAGCAGTAGCAGCCAACACAAGACGAGCAAGAATGCTAACACATGATTTCCCATTCGAAATTGGAATAACATGAGCTAATATATCATCAATACGAGGGGGGACAGTATCCATACCACACAAGGTCCGAACCTTAGACCAAACCTGCATAGAATAAGAACATTCAAAGAAAAGATGGTCATGGGAGTCCTGCACCAAACCACATAAAGGACACCGAAGAAGGCTTAAATCCACCAACGGGCCAACATCCCATTGCTTAATCCTATCCTGCGTCTTCAATTTCCTTCTAACCACCAGCCACGATACTCAAATGGTTTGTCCCATATACATTTGAATGGTTTGTGCCATCTTTATTTGAATGGTTTGTGCCGTATTTTGAATGGTTTGTGCCATATATATATATATATATATATATATATATATATATATATATATATATATATATATATATATATATATATATATATATATATATATATATATATATATATATATATATATATATATATATATATATATATATATATATATATATATATATATATATATATTCTTTTGAGATTAAACGTACGCATACTTATGGTCAACATATTTTAGATAGTCCGCGGGACTATTATCGACAATCGAAACGTTTGTGTGTTTTATATCGCTATACGCCGAATTAAAAATATCGTCACGATTCCTAGAACGAAAACTATATTTTTTGGTAATGGGTTACCCCGGTAAATATATTAACCAAAAAAGCGTTTAAGTACAAAGGAATGTGGCTGAGATACCACATTAACCTCAAGCTACATGCAGCTTGTTAACAAAGACTATGAAATAGCAAAAGCCCTAACTGAATCTAGAAGACAAAAGTAAACTAGATAAAAACCAAGATGTGAACATGAAACCGCGCACACTCTTTAGCATCCAACACCACCATGATAGGAGCAGGATGAATCCAAATGAGTCTGCCTCCTTAAAAAACCTTACCAAAGAAAACCCAGTGGGAAAAACCTTGGACAAGGAAAAAAGAGTACAACACTCACCCGGCACACCTATCATGGAACAACTCTTGAGCTCGGCACCCTCCATTTGTCAAGCAGCAAACTTGACCTGGTAGATAATTTCTTGAAACGGAAAGAAATCAACTTCAAACGAATAGTATCACATAGAATTTGAAATAACTGATCAACAGACATCCGCTTCTTCTTGAATAGTCTTGAATTACGTTCCATCCAAATAAAATAAGCAATAGCATCCAACACAAGACGAGCAAGAATGCTAACACATGATTTCCCATTCGAAATTGGAATAACATGAGCTAATATATCATCAATACGAGGGGGGACAGTATCCATACCACACAAGGTCCGAACCTTAGACCAAACCTGCATAGAATAAGAACATTAAAAGAAAAGATGGTCATGGGAGTCCTGCACCAAACTACATAAAGGACACCGAAGAAGGATTAAATCCACCAACGGGCCAACATCCCATTGCTTAAGCCTATCCTGCGTCTTCAATTTCCTTCTAACCACCAGCCACAAATTAATAGAGTGACGAGGAATACAATGAGAAAACCAGACAGCTTTATACCAATTAACTTCCATAGCCCGATCACGTATGGAATACCAAGCTAACGCCACAGAAAACGGCCGAGAAACACCATTAATATCCCTCCACGGCAACTCATCATCTTTGTCATCATTAATAATAGGCACAAGTATAGAAACAATATTTGGAAATCTAGTATTCCAATCCTGCGGCCACTGCCAAGCACCATCAACGATAAGATCCCTCACCTTATTAGATAAAGAGAACCCCGATCTATTGATATTACGGACCGTGAGGGTGTCCCGTAGAGGACATAAATCTGCCCAATTATCAAACCACATAGAAGCAACTCTACCATTATTAATATTATACCATACAAACTTACGAACACGTGGTCTGATTTGGAGAAGTTTTCTCCAGCCCCAACTCATGTCACCAATACAAGGAACATCCCAAAAGCTTCTATACTTTAACTTGTAAGAATAGATTCATTTGACCCATAAAGAATCTTTACGAGTTAATATACACCAAATATGAGAAACCATTAAAGCAGCGTTAAAGTCAGAAAGCTTACGAATACCAAGGCCACCTTCATAAAATGGAGTACAGACAGAGTCCCAAGCAACTTTAGCCTTACCCTTCTTCATTTCACCTTGACACCATAAGAAGCCTCTCAAAAGCTACTCCAAATCATGAATAATCCGCACAGGTAAAATAAAGACTGACGCCCAGTAAATATGCATAGAAGATAGGACTGAACGAACTAACTAGAGTCTTCGTGCTAAAGAAAGAAATTTATTACGCCAATCATTAACTCTACTCTCAAGCTTTTCTACAAGGACCTTACAGTCCCTATACAAAAGCCTGGAAGAGATTAGAGGAACACCAAGGTATCAGACAGGTAACTCGCCTTCAGCAAAAGGCATTATATGTAAAATAGTGCTTTTAACAGCAGTGGAAACATTGCAGAAGAAAACAGTGCTCTTAGGGATACTTGGAACCAAACCAGAAGCAATTTTAAATTCCTCCAAATCATCCATAATAACTTGCACAGAACCCAAATGACCCCTGGCAAACAAGAAAAGATCATCTGCAAAGCAAAGGTTAATAATTCGTTGCTGCTCACACCAGTGATGGAAATAAAAGTCATCAGCATCAAGAACCCTTCGCTGCAGCATAAGAGAAAGAACTTCCATAACCAAAGTGAAAAGATACGGAGATAACGGATTACCTTGTCGGAGACCTCTCTTTCCTTGAAACCAACCATATAAATTACCATTGATACAAATCGAATACGACGTAGTAGAAACACATGTCATAATCCAATCAACCATTATATGATGAAAACCAAACCCAATCAGAGTGTTACGGAGAAACTGCCAATCCACCGTATCATAAGCTTTTTGAATATCAACTTTAAAAGCACATCTTGGCGGACCAAAATTTCTGTGATAGTTTCTCATCAATTCCTGCGTCAAGAATATGTTATCCGATATCCTGCGGCCCGGAACAAAAGCTGATTGATTAATATTAACCAAAACCTTCCCCTTTAATACAGTTAGCAATAATCTTGCTAATGCATTTAAAGATAACATTACAACAAGAGATAGGGCGATAATCAGTAATCTTGTCAGGAACAGTAACCTTAGGGATAAGAGCAATAATAGTATGATTAACCTCTTTAAGTAGTTTTCCATGAGAGAAAAACTCCCGAATAGCACAAGTAAAATCAACACCCACAATATCCCAAGACTTCTTAAAGAAAGCAACAGTAAATCCATCCGGCCCAGGGGCTTTGTCATCACTCATAGAAAATATAGCAGTTTTAATCTCAGAATCAGAGATAGCACGAACCATATGGGCAGCTTTTTGAGGACCAAGCTTGCGAACAAATAAGTTAGAAGTATTAAATTCACCTGAAGCACTTGATTGACCAAGAAATTGCTCATAATGAGCAATAAAAGCACCAGGCACAGCACCTCCCTCATGAAGAACATTAAGAGAATCACGAACCATTTCAATGTGATTATGAGAAACCCTACTTTTTACCGAATTATGAAAGTAAGCAGTGTTAGAGTCACCTGCATCAAGCCATTCAATTTTAGATTTCTCCCGAAGGAAATGTTCCTCATCAAGCACAGCTTCTTTGAAAGCAACTAAATAATGAGCATGATCTTCTTTCAGCAAAACATTTGATGGGTCCAAATCAAGAGCTTGCTGTGCAGCATCTAATTCCACACGAATCTTGTTGACACGATCTTGAAGGTTACCCTGTTTAAACAGTAACTTACGTAACGGGGCCTTTAACCCTTTTAACCTTTGAACAAGCTTGAACATAGCACAACCATTAAACTCAGCCAACCATCCGTTAGCAACAACATCATGAAAACCTCCTTATGCACTAGAAAGTTAAAGAATTTACCATATGTTTATTTACCATATGTTTGGTAGTATGTTAATTTGTAGTAATACTTGAATCAAGCGATGCTATTATAAAAGTAGAGAGGAGCAACTATTTATTGGGTTCGGTAAATCGTTACTCCACTAAACATTTATAGTAGACTCAGTTGAGGAAAGTGACCTACATTAATTAACGGTTTCAAAACTGAAATTGAATGCGTAAATTATCATATCAAATTATTATTTTGAACACGACCGAGGAACGACGACGACGTCACTATTTAAGATGACATATGACGATAAAACACTTATTACAAGTATTACTTTTGTAATGCTCCAAATAATACTACAATTCAAAGAACGAATAAATTTTAGCGATATATGAACTATCCATAAATACGCTGACGCGTAAGTCAATTGGTTACCAAAGAAATTTTTTATTGGAAATAAGTTATGCAAAGACGAATCAAAATTCTTTTTTGTAGTCCATTGATTGGGACTAAGTTGTCATAAAACTACTATAAATTACAGAGTTATGATGGACTCCTAATTAAAAAGATTGCACAAATTTCTAAATAAAAGGAATTATCGCGTAGCGCGAAATTTGAGAACCCCAGATGCGAAATGTGGTCGTATATTGAACTCTTAAATACAAGGTATAAATATACATCAATGGCGGTCAAGTTATCTAATGATTGCGAGCAAAATACTAGACGAGAGCAAAATAACTGAAACACATAAGGCATAACGAAGCATATTACAAAATCATAAAAATTCTTGTGATAAAATTTAATAATTGCTCGGATTGAACAATTTGAACGATTTACAGATTAAAAACAAATGGAACTATTCTTGTGATGAAATTTTTGTGATAAAGTTTTAGTACTCGACTCGTTTAAATCAAATTAACAATTTTTCAAGGTGTAAAAATTGTCGAAAGTGTACGAACTAACAATACTAAGTTAAGGAAAGACTTATAAATGAACAAAAACTAGTACGGGCTACGTAATGGCCGTAAGCCGACTAAACCTCAAAAACATACTCATCCGAGTTACAAGTAATAAACGTTAAACAAGAAGAAATTGCACAAAATTAAACGTTAGAATAAACCTAAATTGATGAAAGAATTAATTGAGGATAATTGTATTTATCCATCGATGAACAATCACTACTAAGTGAGAGTACAAATAATAAGTATGTGGAAGAGCATGTTAGAGGACTTTAACATTCCACGATTCACTTATTATTATTTTCCCATGTGAAAACTACTTGGACACTTAAGTAGATCTATGGGATGAATGTACGAAGACTTATTCAAAATAAAAGAAAGATTACGAAGCATCATACTACTCACCTCTATTTTTAGAACTTTAGAAAAATACTCCATTTTTACCTATCTAATAACCGTTATTTTACATTTGGTGACAAGCGAAAAAGGAAAGAGGCCTCTCATTCCGTTTGTCATTTTGCAATCCGAATTCGACAAGGAAGTTACCCCCATCCGGAGCGTAATCACAATAAATTCGGATGACGAGCAAGATTCGCCAGTCATGATGCCAAATGTCACTAGGGGACTTCCTTCCAACGTCCCAAATGTTTCTACCACTACTACTATGCCAATCCCCACTCCTATGCCTTCTCCATTATCTCAAACTTCCAGAAAAAGAAACCGTACATCTTCACCACCATATAATGTTGCTCATTCCCCAGAAGACGAGCCTACTTTAGAAGCACTCGGATTCGATGTTGAACATATGATAGGCCGTCTAGAGGATGTGTAACGTGATGTGGATACCCTTACCGCATAAGATTAGGATAAAGACTTAGTGATATCCGAATTGCGAGAGTCTCTTGAAGCCGCGGAGACCGAGATCACAATTCTAGAAATGAGGAACGATGATACCGAGGCTAGGCAAGCCGCGGATCATGCCCAAGTCCAAGAGATCCTACACCATCTAGGTCTTTAGGATTTTCTCGCCTTTCTAATAAAAGTATGATGTTTTGTAATAAATATATGACGTTTTGTCAAGACTAAAAGAAGTCATTCATTAGTTGGATGAGAATTTTGTACTCTAAGCTCCAAAACTATGTATGGAACGAAATTCAAGAATGAAATGTACGAATTTTTATGATATGATCCCTTGATATTTGTATTACAATAATTGTGAGAAAAGCGTGGTCAAATTTGAACAATCATAAAAATTGATAACCATGAAAGAACAAATAAAAATATACATCGTGTGTTCGTTAATAGTACACAGAAAAATTGAAATGACGGAACAAGTTTGCAAGGACCTCAAAGAGGTAATCACTCGTCAATACCAAAATGCCGTTAGGTTGGTTGATGCGTTTGAGGCTAGTATCCGCATGGTCGACCAAACCATGGATCCTAGCGTTTACGAAAAAGCTAAGGAAACAAGTGCTACTCCAGTTAACACTTTTGGACCTAGAAAGACCCTCTCGAAAACTAAAGTGAACCACTTCGTTAGTGGAAGAAAAAGGCCTTATGAGAGGAGGTTCTCTATGATGAAAAAACACCCAAGGTTGAACAACATAAAGCAAAGTGTCGAGAGACTTAAACTTCACCCTATGACCAAACCAAAGAATCACTCGTGGAAAGCGCCATGTGTTCACCAAGGAAAAACCTTACCACCCTCTACTTGTTGTGCAAGGACAAATTTCCTGGAGGATGTTCCCAAAACAACTCCCATCTTGAACAAGAAGTATCTCGACAACCTTCCATATTGCCGCAAGTGTGACTACCATCACAAAGGTAGTTGTGCGAACCATTGCATGCTTTGTGATGACTTTGGGCACTTGGAGGGTGATTGCCGAGTGGTAAAGTCCCATGAGAAGAATACGAAGGAATGCTACATGGAGGAATGCCGTTTAAGACAAGAAATACTTTGAAAAGGGAAGGAAATTGCCTAAGAAGGAAGCTCGAGGGCAAACAGTGTCCAATACCCCACCAATGTTTTACACCACTTGTGTTTGAAGAAAGATGCGCCGGAAATCTTCAAGTATCAACCCAAGGGTTTCTACCCTCGTCATGGATAGAGCGTGGAAATTTATGTATTATGAACTATTTTACTTTTATGCAAATCAAGTGACTCGACGTCCGTCGATGTTACCACCAACAAAACTTAATTATGTAACCGTACTCCAAGTCTTCAATAAAATTGTGTTGTTTTATTTTTAAAGCCTCTTTTGTTTAACCAACGAGAAAATTTTATTTTTCATGTATCGGAGAAAAATTCATCCACCAAAAATTTTACTTAAGAAAGAGCATTCTTCTACAATATTCTCTTTACATATCGAAGAGAAATAGATAAAGTAAAATTTCACTACAATATTTTTGTAAAATATTCTTTAAAAATATCAAAAAAAAATTTACTATAAGAAATCACCACCGGAAACACTTATTACTGGGAATAATAACAATCGTGATAAGGTAAGTTGAAAGATTAGTAAAGGTATTATTAATCAAATGTCGCGACTAATAGCGAAATATTTTTGGTAAGAACTACCATGTAATGTTTTGGAACTTGGTTTGACAACCAACTCAATGTGAAGAACAAAAACTATGGATAAACTTGACGAAAACTAGTACGAATAATTATAGGAATTATTATATCGATTGTGAAAAGTGAGCATTGGTAACAAATAAAATGCACTATGGACTAACTTGTTGGTTATGGAAGTGAATAACGGTAACGAACGAAATGCACTATGGACTACCAATATATAATTACAATCTCAAAGAGTCAAATTATGATGAAAAGAAGGATGCAACCGTTGGTCCGAGACGTACGTAGCCTGATCAACTATGTATGATCGTGGTCGAACGCGAGTATGCTCATAGTAGTCATAAAAAAATGAAATATATTAGTACTAGTAAAATATATTCAAGTTGCCCTATTCGCCAAAGAAAAATTTATTATGTGCTACGAACTTCGAACATTTTTATACCGTCTTAAGTAAAAACGTCGAGTACGCGATACGAGTAAACCTAGTTCGCCACTATTACATACAAAAGCATATATGACGCACAAATACTAGGAGCGCCACTTTTTTTGACGACAATTAAACTCAAATAGATTAGAGTTGGAAAATCGAAAACAAATTTTAAATAATGAGAAGAACAAAACGTCATTTGAGTAAGACCCAAATTTAACGGATATTGAGAAATTGCCTTAACTTAACCTATGTTAAGGAACAATTAGGTTAAGATAAGCATGCTTTTGTATATAATTAGAATACCGAAACCACTCGGACAAAATCTATTTTACCTGACGATGTTTGAACATCACGCCATACTCATAGGCTTAATAAATATTATATACTTTCTTCATAGAAGGAATCCGAACGAACTATGATTTAAATATATTATAAATTGTGCGCCCGTTTTCCTCTCCATGAAAAATGAGATAAACGAGGAGAAACACAAACTAAATTGGTTAATTAACAAAATTATCTAATACTAAATGTCACATAAAGGGAAGAAATGTCTCGACCACCATGTGTTAGGACGATCAATTGTTCTAGATTTTTGAGAAAACCGATTCAAGAAACCTTGACGCATACGCTACTTATCACTACCAAGCAGACAGTTAATGTTAACGGAATTGATCAAACTATGTGGAACTATTTTCAAATGTGCGATATATAGTCATCTAGGCAAAAAATGACAATACGAGACACTTTAAAGTGGAAGTGATACGCGGGACGACGTGAAAGTTAATAATGAGAAAACTCACTAAACTAAACCGATGTCGTTGAGCAAAATTTGAAGTACAAGAAAAGACTTAAGGAAACGCTATAGAACCATGTACAAGTCGGAATAAGTTTTCGTTCGTTTTAATCCTAACAAGATTATAGTAATTTTAATCTTAGCAATAAACTAAAGAAAAACGAACGCATTGAACACCATGAAAGGAAGATAAAAATTTAATTGACCTCTTGTTTTGATAACTAAATCGACATGCTAGTTTTGAGGACAAAACTCAATTTAAGGGATTAAAAATGTCACACACGTGAATTTTGAATCTATTTAAGTTACGTGAAACACGATAGTTCGGGTTAGACTTGTCTTTCTATTGATGTTTCCAATTGTTTACGCGTATTTTATGTACAAATTTAAAGTTTTTATGAATGACAATCGTGAGAATTATTATTTGAATGACTATAATTAGTTTATGTTACGCATAAGAAATTCTATTTTAGGAATCGACATTTATTTACATCGACGTAACTTCATATAAGAACTTTGGTTAACAGAACAAATATTTTTCGCTCCGTCTATATTAACGACCCATTTAGAAATTTCACAATTACCAAATTCATGAAAACACTACTACTACTTGAAAACTTTCTCAAATTCAATACTACACCTCAAAAGCTTTGAAGCTTTCTACTACATCACAAAAATAAGCCTTTGTCAAAAATAAGTTGATAGGTGTGTAAACACCCATCCTTTTTACCACTTAACTACAATAATAACCAAGCCAAAACGTGTATTTTATGTCGTAAATGTCGGAATTATGCGTGGTTTGTGTTTTTGTTGTGATTTAGGACGAAAATGTGAAAAGGGGAGAAAACACGGGCATTCACGGGATTTTATCGAAGAAAAAGACAAAAGACGAAGTCAAGAAATCAAGAGTGCAAAAGGAACGGAAGTCCAAGACCAATTCTGAAGATTTATCGAAGAAAAAGTCAAAAGACGGAAGTTTACTAAAAGCCGAAGAACTCAAGTCTAATTTATTGAAGAAATCACAAGACGAGAGTAGAAATCCCGAGACAAAGTCGTTAAAGTCGAAGAATTAAGAAGATTAAGGACTTAATGACAATTAAAGAAAGAAGAAAGAGGGGAGGAAGCTTCCTCTAGGCACCTCCCTAATCCCCTATAAATAGTCTTCATTTTCCTTTCATTTGTTTTTGTTGGCTAAGTGTGACAATTAGTCTTCCACCATTTTAATTACTTGTCATTTAAATACATGTCATTTACTAATTGTCTTGCACCTTAAATACCTTTAATTTCAAGTAAGTTTCCTTTTAATTATTGTTAATCTTTACTTTTATTGTTCATCTCTTATCTTTCTTTCTTGTTAATCTTTGATCTTTATGCTTATTGTTTATGTTTATGTTCTTGAGTTTTTATTAAATTGATTAAGTGGGTTTTGATTGATTTGGTTATATTTGTTAGTTTTGTTGATTTGGATTGATAGGTTAATGTTATTAGATCATTTGTGATTATTCTTGTTTAATCTTTTGGTTTGATTTGATTGATCTAGATTAGATTCGGGTTATTTTTGTTTCTCCTTGTTCTTCGCGATTACTGTTTTTTTTCCAGGATATTCCGAACCAAGCTAAGTTATTTCGGATGAAGGGTGTGATGTGATTATTCCGAGTAAAGAACTTGATATTCCGAATAAGTGACATATTCCGGATCAAGCTGTTATTCCGAATTAGAGCAATATTCCGAACCAAGGGATTTCTAGCTAATATTCCGAACCAGTGGAACTCATTCGGAACATTCCGGATCAGGGAACTCATTCGGAACATTCCGGATCAGGAAACTCATTCGGAACATTCCGGATCAAGGGAATATGCCGAACCAGTGGAACTCATTCGGAACATTCCGAATCAAGGAGCTCATTCGGAACATCAAATATTCCGGATCAAGGCTTTATTCTGAGTGAAGGATTTATTCCGGATAAGTGACATATTCCGAATAAAGAATTTATTCCGGATCAAGGTTTTATTCCGGGTGAACATTTTATTCCGGATCAAGGGCTTTGGTAAATATTCCGAGTGAAGAAGAATTATTCCGAACGAAGGTGACATTCCGAACGAATGATTATTCCGAACGAAGGTTTATTCCCAATGAGCTGTTTTCAAGTTATTTTAAGTTTCTGTTTTTAAGTTTAAATTTTTAATTTTCAAGCTTTATTTTTCCCGCCTTTTTCCTTAGTTGCACTTTAAGTTTACTTGCCTTAGTTTATTTTAAGCCTTGCCTTTAGTTTAAGTTTTAGTTGCGTTTTAAGTTTACCTTTAGGATAGATTTAAGTTTGCGTTATTTACTTTAAGTGCCCATTTACTTTTCGTCACGCTTTAATTTCTCGCCATTTATTTTAAATTAGATTTAGATTTAAATTACCGCCTTTTACATTAAAGTTTTTGCACCTTTAATTTTACTACAATGACCAAAGACAGCTGAGTCGCATAGTTAACCAGTTATCAATTCGATTAGACCAACACAACGAACTTTAATTTTTATACTGGGCAAAAGTTGTGTATTAAATGTCGCCGCTGCCGGCTCTTTTCGTAAAGATTAACGGTTTTTTGTGAGAGACGCGTTGCTTTTTGGGATCCGTTCATTCGTGAGCGTTATTTTTCTTGCTTAAAAATTTTCAAAAATCCATAAAAATTAAAAAATTGTTAAAAATCCATAAAAATAAAAAATTTTCAAAAATCCAAAAAGATTTTATTTTTATCTTTATAGTGTATATATATATTCTCTTTGTGTTTGGTATTGTTTTCTTTTGCTTTCGCAGGTGTATGCGTACTAGATCTTCTACTTATCAAGAGCCCGAGACTCGTGAAGATTTAGCTATGGCAGGTGTGAACAACAAAAATAATCCACCGCACCTCAATAATAACAACAACAATGTTCTTCCACAGCCCGATCTTCGGACAATGGAGGAGCTTTGTCAACCCACCATGTTTGGACGAGGAGGACCGATTGCGCCGATGCAAATCACGGCTACGAATTTTTCGTTGAAGCATCACATGATACAGCAAGTGCAAACTAATCCATTCCGCGGAATACCTGATGATGATGCCAACAAACACCTCGACAAATTCATTACAATCACCCAAAGCATGAAGTTGCCCGGTGCCACAATGGATGTTCTTCGCCTTCAACTCTTTCCACATACTTTATCACACCACGCCGAGAAATGGTTTGATCGTCTCCCGAAGAATTCCATTCATACTTGGGATGACATGACTCAATGATTTTTGTCGCGCTACTTTCCACCATCCATGGTCACGAGCCTTCGCAATCAAATCAGCGGTTTCATGCAAGAACCCGATGAATCTCTCTTTAATGCTTGGGAAAGATATAATGTTTTGATCGATCGTTGTCCAAACCACAACATGCTCCCTGTGACCTTAATTGATACTTTCTACAACGGTTTAACTTTTCGTAATCGTGATACGATTAATGCAGCCGCCGGTGGCACATTTATGAAAAGGAGACCCGAGGAGTGTAGAGAGCTTATTGAGAACATGACTACTCATCACAAAAACTGGGATTCCTCCGCTTCTTCAATGAACAACCCGAGAGTCAATGTTTCTTCTACTTCAGCAAACCCTGATATGACTGAATTCACCCGCATGATGGCCGAAATGAACAAAAATATCTTGCTCATCGCTTCAAACCAACAACAAGTTAAAGCAGTAGCAAATCCTTGTGAGACATGCGGCGGTCCTCACTCATACACTGATTGTCCTTCTACTCAAGGAAATCCGGAAAACGTGTATGCGGCTTATGGTAGTTATTCACCGGAGAATTACCAAGCCCGACCTCAAGGGGATCGAAATTTGCTGAGTTACCAGTCCAACAACTACCTTTCACCCAGTTTTTCTCCTCAAAACCAAAACCCCAACAACAACTACAATAGAAGCAACCATATCCCACCTAGAGCTTCTAATCCTTATCACCCACCCGCTCAACAAGCCCCACCCATGAATCAAGATGTTGAAGCCTTGATGAGAACCCAAGGAGAGCAAATTAAGAACCTACAGAGCCAAATTATCAATTTGAAAGGGGATATCACTAAGCAAGGGAATGACATTAGATCCGAGCTTCGACATGATATTCAATCCTCCTTCAGCAATCAAACGAATGATTTGAAGAATATGCTGGCTAGTTTCTTACCCACCACTCAACCCTCTACTTCGAGTTCTCTACCTTCAAACATCGTCGCTAATCCGAGAGCGAATGTGAGTGCTATCACTACCCGTAGTGGAGTTACTTTAGTAGGACCACCTATCCCGCCCCTATCATCTACACCTCCTCCACCATCATTTATCCCTACTACTCCTACACCTAGTATTAGTACACCATTACCGTCTCCGCCTCGTCATGACGAAGTACCCAAGAAGCACCCATCAACATCTCAACCTTCACCAACTACACTTCCACCACCCAACCCCAGCATTCCTTACCCTTATCGACTCAACAAGGCTCGAATTTTGACTAAGAATGACCTTCAAGTCGCTAACTTTTTGGAAAAGATTGCCGGCATGAAAATCACCTTTACCCTTGTTGAAGCTCTTGCTCAAATGCCACAATTTGTCAAGATGTTTAAGGAATTGCTTAATAAGAAGGAGAAGATGGTCGAGTTTATTAATACTCGATTGAATGAAAATTGTTCTGCCGTCCTTCTTAAAGAACTTCCAGAAAAACTTGGAGATCCCGGTCGTTTTGTGCTACCTTGTACTTTGAACCAAACCGACAAATTTACTGCCTTAGCCGATCTCGGGGCAAGTATAAATTTGATGCCTTTAAGTGTTTGGAAAAAGTTATCATTGCCCGACCTTACACCCACCAAAATGACTCTTGAGCTAGCCAATCGCACTCTCGCTTACCCCGTTGGTATTGCCGAAGATGTGTTCATTAAAGTTGGTACATTCACTTTTCCGGACGACTTTGTCGTTGTTGATTATGAAATGGACCCTCGTATTCCGTTAATACTTGGACGCCCATTTTTGAGAACCGGTAGAGCTTTAATTGATGTGGATAAGTGTGAGCTCATCTTAAGAGTCGGGGATGATGCACAAGTTTTTGAAATGGGGAAGCTTACAAGAAAATCCTTTGGAAGAGAATCGGCGAATATGATAAATGTGCTTGATGATTTTGTCGTCTACAACAATCCTCTATTCGATTCTTGCAATGATAATCCACTTTTTCAAGATGATGTGGATGATTCTCTCTCCAATTTGGAACCTTCACCCATATATGATTCTCCACCGATCTATAATGCTTATGATGATAATTCTAGCTCCGATGGGGATGATTATGCTGATTTTACTTCCGAGTATCCCGACATGCCCACTTATGATGATTTTGATGAGGCCGATACTCTTTCGAGTGATTCTTCTCATGATGAAGTTCCTCCGCCTACATCACTTGATCCTACTTTGGATGACTACTCATTTGAGGAAGACTTCTCTACTTTTCTTAATACATACTTCCCTCATGAGAGTGATGCTCCTCCTTTAGACTTTGATGATTATGGTCTTGATCCTACTTCGAATTTGAAGAAAATTCTTTCAAAGGAGAAGCAACCAGACGACACCAACATCCACAGCACGTATGTTTTGACACCTCTTTGTCCACCTTTTGAGGACGAGGTTGTGCATTTTCTTAGCGGATCATCTTTAAATTCTGCTGAGCCTGAGTGCTATTTTCCCCTAAAGGAAAAGGTGTTCGACCCCGGTATCGTTATTTTTCAGCCATCTTAGTATCCATCTAATGAAATAAAAGGAAAGATTTTTGGAACTACTGAAGATATGCTTGCACCTCTTCACCCTTGCTCCCACCGTGCTCCATCCTTGCTTATCCTTCTTTGGCTTGCCTTGTTCGCCTTAAGCTTGTGCTATTTGATGGACTAAAACTATGTCTTTGATCCCGGTGGATATGTTCCATGCTTCTTCCTATGATAATCAAGGTCGAGTCAGGCTCACGACTCGGTGAACAAAAATCAAGCGCTTCTTGGGAGGCAACCCATGTATCTATCTTTCAGCTTTCTTTATCCTAAGTGTAGGGGAGACCCATTGGTGTTTGCTATCTCCTCTCTTCTCATATTCAGGGATTCGAGCGCTCAATGATCCACTCTTGATGATTTTTGACGACCCGTGATTTCGTGTTTCCGTCTTCCCGGTTCTATCCTAAACTCTTTTCGATTCACTATTTTATATTTTCCAATATTAAAATAGGAATCTCGTTAGTTTTCTTTTCCGTAGCAAGATTTAAACAACGTGCACAATGTCCTAAGTGTAGGGGAGTTTACTCCCACATGCTTAAACATTGAGGACAATGTTTATATCAAGTGTAGGGGGGACTTCTATCGAAGTTAAGTGGTCTTTTCCTTGTATTTGTCCTCATGTTAACCGGAAAATCAATTTTTCGACATTTTTCAAAAATTTTGATCTATTTTGGCCTATTAGTTTTTCCTTTTGTATAGTTATTTTTCCTTCTTTGCTAGAATAAATTTTAATAAAGTGGTTTTAATTTTCAAATGTTGTGAATCTTTTGACTCAACCCGAGTTTACTTATCTAAGTTTACTCTAGCTAGTATCCTTAACGTGTTTAAGTCAAGTTTTGCTAGGCTTTTATTTAGGGAGCTATAAAACGCGAAAGTCTTAACTCTCACGGGTTAAGAACAAGAACTTTTCGCAAGCTCCTATAATTGATCCTAGAGAGTTGTTTATCAAGGGAACTTTAAAATGCGATTTCTAAACTTGAAAGAGTCTAAGAATTTGCAAGATCCTATAGATGACTCGAAAACCCAAAACTTTGATTTAATAGGCTAAGCATCCACGAGTCTCATTCCTTAAGATTTTAAACTGTGGAGAACGAGAGATGATAGAGTCAATTATAAGTTTGGTATTCTTTCGTGAATTTATGTGAGTTAATTATGAGCCTATTCTCCCATCGCTTGCTAATAAATTTTATCTGCAATAAATAAGGTTGTACGATTTGAAAAGTTACTTAGCTTCTAGCCCAAGATCGTTTAAAAGTTGCTCGGTATGGATTAGAGTTCATAGCCAAGGCATAACTTATTGAAGCGGGATGCGAAGATTGGCGAGTCCAAAAAGGCCCTAACAAGGCATGAGGGCTACATTTTGTTGCTAAAGATCCAAAGTGATGTGAAGAATCATTTATCAAAGATCAATATGAAGGATCGAGAAACACGACGAAAAGCAAGTACTCCCCAAAATATCATGGAGAAGTCTATCCAAAAAGGCCCTAACAAGGTATGAGGATAAATAGATCCAAGTCCAAAAAGGAAGCGGATCGTTTTATATCAAAGTCCAAAATAAAGATTGGAGAAAAATGAAGAAGTCGTGATCCAAGTATGAAGAATCTCTCAAAACTTCAAGTGAAGAAATTCCTATTATGAAGAGAAGACCATTATTTCATAAACGTCTCTCAAGATTTGAAGTATGAAGTCGCTGCCAAATATCGGTCCGAGAAAGGTCTCAAATCGCGAAGCGAGTTACGCCAAGATATGAACTTTATGAGGTCCCGAGAAGAAGTTTTAAAAGATTTTGTCCTTTAGCTAACTATTGATTAAATCGTCCCACTTTATTTTCAGCCTAATAAACTATCGAAATAAGTCAACAATGCATCCTCGTGATCATTCAAGACAATAATAAAATACAAGAGATACACCTAGGAATAAGGGAGTCTAAGTAAATAATTGGCCCACATGAGTTCGTGTTAGTTTGCTAACTTATAATAACAATGATCCCGTTTTTAAGCTTGGTTTGGAGAAAATGAAAACTTGAGGATGATGATCATTCATGACATTTTCAAAACCCTAAGGTATGTCTTTGATTTCTTTACTATCTTCCTTTGAATGTTTATAATTTTCTATCTCTTTAATAAAGGCCAAGGTGGATTGATTGTGATGAAAAGTGTAAACGTGCTTTGTAACTAATGCATTGCATGAGGACATTGCAATGGTCAAGTGTAGGGGATTTGATAGGTGTGTAAACACCCATCCTTTTTACCACTTAACTACAATAATAACCAAGCCAAAACGTGTATTTTATGTCGTAAATGTCGGAATTATGTGTGATTTGTGTTTTTGTTGTGATTTAGGACGAAAATGTGAAAAGGGGAGAAAACACGGGCATTCACGGGCTTTTATCGAAGAAAAAGACAAAAGACGAAGTCAAGAAATCAAGAGTGCAAAAAGAACGAAAGTCCAAGACCAATTATGAAGATTTATCGAAGAAAAAGTCAAAAGACGGAAGTTTACTAAAAGCCGAAGAACTCAAGTCTAATTTATTGAAGAAATCACAAGACGAGAGTAGAAATCCCGAGACAAAGTCGTTAAAATCGAAGAATTAAGAAGATTAAGGACTTAATGACAATTAAAGAAAGAAGAAAGAGGGGAGGAAGCTTCCTCTAAGCACCTCCCTAATCCCCTATAAATAGTCTTCATTTTCCTTTCATTTGTTTTTGTTGGCTAAGTGTGACAATTATTCTTCCACCATTTTAATTACTTGTGATTTAAATACATGTCATTTACTTAATTGTCTTGCACCTTAAATACCTTTAATTTCAAGTAAGTTTCCTTTTAATTATTGTTAATCTTTACTTTTATTGTTCATCTCTTATCTTCCTTTCTTGTTAATCTTTGATCTTTATGCTTATTGTTTATGTTTATGTTCTTGAGTTTTTATTAAATTGATTAAGTGGGTTTTGAATGATTTGGTTATATTTGTTAGTTTTGTTGATTTGGATTGATAGGTTAATGTTATTAGATCATTTGTGATTAGTCTTGTTTAATCTTTTGGTTTGATTTGATTGATCTAGATTAGATTCGGGTTATTTTTGTTTCTCCTTGTTCTTCGCGATTACTGTTTGTTTCCAGGATTTTCCGAACCAAGCTAAGTTATTCCGGATGAAGGGTGTGATGTGATTATTCCGAGTAAAGAACTTGATATTCCGAATAAGTGCATATTCCGGATCAAGCTGTTATTCCGAATCATAGCAACATTCCGAACCAAGGGATTTCTAGCTAATATTCCGAACCAGTGGAACTCATTCGGAACATTCCGGATCAGGGAACTCATTCGGAACATTCCGGATCAGGAAACTCATTCGGAACATTCCGGATCAAGGGAATATTCCGAACCAGTGGAACTCATTTGGAACATTCCGAATCAAGGAGCTCATTCGGTACATCAAATATTCTGTATCAAGGCTTTATTCTGAGTGAAGGATTTATTCCGGATAAGTGACATATTCCGAATAAAGAATTTATTCCGGATCAAGTTTTTATTCCGGGTGAACATTTTATTCCGGATCAAGGGTTTTGGTAAATATTCCAAGTGAAGAAGAATTATTCCGAACGAAGGTGACATTCCGAACGAATGATTATTCCGAACGAAGGTTTATTCCGAATGAGTTGTTTTCAGGTTATTTTAAGTTTCTGTTTTTAAGTTTAAATTTTTAATTTTCAAGCTTTATTTTTCCCGCCTTTTTCCTTAGTTGCACTTTAAGTTTACTTGCCTTAGTTTATTTTAAGCCTTGCCTTTAGTTTAAGTTTTAGTTGCGTTTTAAGTTTACCTTTAGGATAGATTTAAGTTTGCGTTATTTACTTTAAGTGCCCATTTACTTTTCGTCACGCTTTTAATTTACTGTCATTTATTTTCACTTAGATTTAGATTTACTTTTATGTCTCGCACTTTTATTTTTCAACAATGACATATATTTTTCTTAACCAAAAATAATTGAGTTTCACTTTTAATCGGTAATCAATTCGAGAAGATACCGAGAAACGAAATTTCAACCTAGTAAAATCTAGTTATCATAAGTAAACTTTATACGAAAAATTTCAATATAAAAAAAATTAATATTTCCTTTTTCCACACAAATGTAACCATTCCCCCATGAACCTATAAAACCCACGTTTTTGTTATGCTAACACTCAAAACATATTTGAATTGTATTACTTCACCAAATCATTAATGGGTGTACCTTTTGCTCCCCCTCTCTCTCCTAAAACCAGCGGACGCCTCCCCTTTCCACCATATTTTTCCATTGAAGTGCGTAACTAGTCAAACAAGTACACATTGACACTTTTTTTACTGCCATGAAACGAACTCCCAACACCATTGTTCTTCCCAAACATTTTTCTAGTCCCCATGATAGTTACAAACAAACCATAATACTAACCAAACCCTAAAGAGTCCTAACTAAGTTTCATTAACCCTAAACACACCTCTCTTGCCTATAAATAGAACTCTCATTCCTCACCAAAACTCACACACACACTAAAAGTAATTTATCAAGAAAAACACAAACTTCTTATTGAATTGGTCATGGCAGAAATAAATAAACAAGGGTTTCGGGTTGATCTTAGTTTCAAGCTAGAGATACTAAGTCTTGGATGTGGGTACTTGTTCTAGTAAAGATCACTAGTTCTTGACTTTCATCTTTATCATATACTTAGGACCTTTGTAAGTTTCTAAATATCTTGTTCATCTCATATTGGTTGATAAATATATACTTGCTAAAACATTTTGTAAACTAAAACAATTAACAAGTCACGGTTATGATTTTGATGAATATTTTCATAATATACCAAGCAACGTTTTGAACTTAATATGATATCAAGAAGCCACAGTCTGAAAGGTTACTTAATGACTTGGACCTTTCAAACAATCAAACGAACTTAGGATGTGAGACCAAGGGATCGCGGTTAGAGTTTTGGGTCGTGAATGGGAAACCTTCATAACATAGAAACTACTTGACTTGTATGCGAAAATTGAACTATTAACAACTAAGCCAACGACCTCATAATAGACCAAGTGCATGAAAACCCAAACATATGAATAACTAGAAGCTTAAGTGTATGACATGATTCTTATTTGACAATAGTATGATTTGATGTGATGAACGTGCATAGTCTTATTTGAAGAAACATGTATAATTTGGTGTGTTAAATGCTTGCAAACAACCACAGGTGATTAGCTTTAGGGGTTTATCTACTTATGAATGCATGCTTGAACAAACCTCACTGCCTAAAATTTATGTTTAGTAATTCATGATAAGTACAAATGTACATTAGTCATATAAGCAGAAACTATGATGTATTTCATGCATGTAAAGCATCAAAACAAACCACCCATACTTTGTACGATACACAAGCCTTGTATGCTTGTGTGTTGCCTGCGTATACTTTTTTTTTTGGTAAAAGGGTAACAATGACCCCGGTAAATATAACCAAAAAAAAGCGCTGAAGTACAAGGAATGTGGCTGAAATGTCACATTAACCGCAAGCTACAGGCAGCTTGTTAAACAAAATGTTTATCACAGGCCATAAACATTAACTAGTCTAGAATACTGGAAATATATAAACTAGACAAAAACCAAGACGATAACATAAAGTTACGAGGAAAATAAGAAAAAATCAACATGGGATCAGCCAGAAGGAGTGCTTGCCCCAGTATTAGCGTTGAGAAGATTCACCGATTCATCAAAGACGACCTCGACTCCCTCCTCCTCCTCATTATCTTCCTCGCTTACTTGAACCCCTTCGTCAATACCAGGCATGGACAAAGATGAAAATTTATTAGATGTAGAAACACTGCTCATTTGAGCTTTACCCTTTTTATTGCCTGCGTATACTATGGACAAAATAAACAAAAACAGTTTCCCTTTTTATTGTCATTTTATGTGTGAAAGTATTTGAAGTAACTTGTAAACCAAATTTCTTTCCTGCTGTAAATGGAAGTATGCATGAAAACTATATTTTTTTAACTAGAGTAAACATGCAGAGAATGCTATACATGTCTATGAGAGTACGTTAAATATAAGCTTGAACAAATGTGTACGATAAATTCCTAGTGTGAAAAGTACCATCTATAAAAAGAAAAACAAGGAAATGGGTCTTTTGGGGATAGCAGTAGGCGTGGGGTAGAGAGGGAAAACACCAAGAGATTGTGTTATCAAACTTCCCCAATTTCTTAAGCAATAAACAAAACTTGTAAGCTAGGTGTGAACCCAATGTTTTTTTTTTGCTATTTGTGTGTAAAAAGGAAAAAGGGGGTTGTGTGTAGGGACAAGTAGCAGGGAACCAAAATGGACAATTGTACTATTTCTTTCACTATATAAATGAGTAAGAGTAGGAGTATTATTAAGGGTATAAATCATTAGTTAATAAAAAAACAATTGAAGTTCACACAAGTGCTTCAAGTACATGAACATAAAAGTGCATCATCATTTTTTAGCTATCCCTATTCGACCCACTACCCACTTTTCATGACCATTTTTAACTAATCAAACGACCATGTCCTTTTAATATAAAAACACCTCGTTAGAGTTGACAGGGCCTAGGTTTCAAAACAATTTTCCGTTTCTCTTGAAGTTGAGTAATGAACCCACAATTAATTTCCAAAAGTGCTTGTTTGACACTTAATCATAATACGACATTACTTATTTATTTTTGTTGTGAGCTTACTACTTTGTCAAATTATTTGTTATACTTAGAGACCTCATTAAAATATGATATTTATCAAATATCGAAGACCTCGCGTCCTAGTTTCAATAATGAGAACCCGTTTATTTTTGGACTAATATTTAACGAGTTATCGCGACCCAAAGTCGACCCCGTGACTAAAATGATTGAACATTAAAAAAATGTATAAAAACATTTTATAAATCGATAGCAAGTATAAATTATCAACCAAGTGCATTGTACGTTATTATTTCTTGCATTTAGCCTGAGTACGGATATTTTACTTAGGTTACGAGTAGATCGTTTGCGCATCGTTGTGTGTGCCTTGATTTTTCCGTGCTATCTTTATTGATCATATTCACTACTTCATCAAGGTGAGTTTCATAGCCCCACTTTTAATTGCTTTATCTATTTTGGGGTGAGAACATTTTTGGTTTTTAACGGATGAACGTAAGTGCCTTAAACTCATACGTTTGCCTACATGATGTCTAAGTCCCGTTATCCCATGTTGCTTTTTAGCCCACTATCATGAACCGTTAATTACTTAGTGTAAGCGCGAATGTTATGGATAGATCTATCAGGATTAACCTCCCTATCTAATTTGGTTGTGTGACCAAAGTTAGATACACTTACATTTGAGGGTTTACAAATGCTTCGGGATAGGCATTTGCTCGGGCTCTTATTATATCTTGTTGGTTTGGTTAACGCTTCGGTGTCATGAGCTTAGGCGTAGGTTATTAAAACGTGTACTTTTGATTATAATTTTGTATTTGTTACAAGATTATATGTCGGTTGCCTTGAAAATCTTATGGTTCATCACACTATCTAAACTTACACCTATGAACTCACCAACCACTGTGTTGACGCTTTAGCAATGTTTTTCTCAGGTATCAAGACGGAGGAGTGACGTGGTTATGCATGGGAGATTTTTAATAAACATGGTCGTGACTAGTGTATGGATATTTGGATCAATGTCAAAGTCTTTTGAACAAATGTTTTATTATGATCTTGTGTAATTCGCTTCCGAACAAGTTTTATGCTTTTAATTAAATAAAAACGACTTTTAAATAGCCGTTCTTTGTATCTAAGTCTTGTGATAGTCATGACCGTCGCACCCCATTGTGTTGCCTTACTCTGATAAATTGGGGGTGTGACATAAAGTATAGGGTATACACTAACCATAATTAGAAGATAACAATCAAGCTAATTATGGTACGTATCCTTTGCTTGGGGCCGCAACATTGGTGAAAGCCCACTAGGGTTTTACCGCCTATATAAGGAACCCCCAAGGGTTCCACAAAGGTATCGTATTCTTCACACTCTCACACCTCATCCGATTAATAACCCTAAACCGATTACTTATTCTTACGCCGGAGTCTAATCGTGGAATACATTCCCACGTTAAGCCTAACAGCGTGTTGTTCTTAGTGTGCAGGATCCCAACCCGAAGTTTACTTAGTGCATGAGCCGGAGACCAAGCACCCGAATTAAGTCTAATTCGGGTCAAGCTAGGATCTTCCAACTTTTGTATCAACAAGTTGGCGCCATCCGTGGGACCCTACACTAAACTGAAGTCTACTAATGACGAAGGGACATCCTAAGGGAAACTAAAGGAACACGAATCCTAGAAACCGAAAGTCTGGGGTAACGTTATAGTTACCCCAACCCCGCCTCCCGGTGGGCAAGAAGGAGGGCTGAATAGCCGAAACACATTGTTTCAATCCCCTGGTGGGGCACGCACGTCCACTAATACCCCACCGCCAACCCTCACGTTGAATAATCCCGATCCGGGATCTGTGCCAAACGCTCCCAATAAGGAGTTGCAAAAGCCACCTGTGGTTGAGGCGGACTTGGAAGTTGGTTCACTCGATGATGAGGATCTTGAATGCATACTTACGCAAAACATCAAGAGAATCATCCCGGGCATCCCGACAAGGTTGAATCTAGGAAGGAATCTCCAATCCAGACTTAACTTCAGTAGCGTCGCACACGGCACTCCCTCCCAAACTCGAAAAAGACAGAGGAAGCTCCGGACCCAGGAACGACCTCCCTTGGAGGAACCACCTCGGCCACGGAATGTGTTCGAGCGCATTGGAGACCGAATCATGTAGGAACTGCAAGAAACCCAGGGGGATGAGGATAACTCTGACGGGTCCATAGGACGCGCGGCGTTAGAAACTCCCCCTACCAACAACCGTCGTACTAGTGTATGTCGTATAATAGATTCTGGTGGGAAGAAAACTCCTACCTCCCCTCACAGAAGCGGCTATCGTAATCAATCAAAAGGTGGGCCGCGCCCGCCCTATTATGATCCTTCAGGATCTGATTCGGATGATCATCACCCCAGACGCCGTCGACCGAGGTATTCCCTTCCTGAACCATCGGACGACGAAGGACGCTATGGAGACCCCCATTATCATGCTGAAGAGGAAGAAGACCTCTCCCTTCCATAGTGTAGCGAGAGGGATGATGCCTTCACTCTTTGCATACGAAATACTCCGAGGAAAAGAAGTGCCGCATGCCGGCGTGTGTCAAAACCTATGACGGATCCGGTGATCCGGATGACCACCTTAAAGTGTTTTCCACATAGGCTAAAATTGAACGATGGCCGATGCCCATATGGTGCCAGATGTTCAATTCAACCTTGATTGGCAATGCCCGCGACTGGTATGAAAAACTCCCTCACCGAAGCATCAACAGCTTCGATGAACTGCGCACAACATTTAAAAACAATTATACTCAGCGAAAGAAGTATAATAGAGATCCGGTCTCATTGGCAACAGTCAAACAGAGGCCCGGAGAATCTACAGAATACTTCACGGAGCGTTTCAATGACGAGTGTACGCATACAAATGCGTGTCCAGAAGTTCTCAAAATCTCCGATTATATGCACGCCATAACGGACAAGGAGTTAATCAGGCGCCTCAATCATAAGCGTCCGGAGAAGTTTGACGAACTCATGGAAAGGGTCAGAATCTCTGTGGAAGGAGAAACCGTTGTCGTCGCGGCCTACCCCACAAAGGGGAACTAGAAATATCGATCGAACGATCAGCCCAGGAGGAAATCAGGTGGTCAGGATAATCACGCTAATGGAGAAGCTCGGATTACAAGAGCCACACAAAAGGAGGGCGGTCGGACGACAAGTTCACCCCTCTAAAAATGACTTACCGAGACATCCTATTGACGGAAGGAGAAAATTTTCCAAGACCGCTCCCAATGATCACCCCAGTTGATCGTCGTCAAGGAAATCGCTTCTGCGAATTCCACAATGACAAAGGCCATGGCACAGATGAGTGCATTCAGCTTAAGAAGCATATCGATTCACTGATCAAATCAGGCAAACTCAAACATCTAGTTAAGGACTGGAAGGACGGGAAGGATAACAAAAAGAACGACAAAAAAGATTTCCAAAAGGACAAGCCTACGACCATATACATGGTTCATTCATGGCAACGCAGGGCGAAGCATAAAATTAGTCAAAAAATTTCATGCAGCAAGGAAATCTCATTCCCTCATATCACGGCAAGCAACGTAGCGGACGTACCTCTCATGATTGAGGCGAACACTGGAACTCACAATGTTCGTCGTAAGTACGTGGATGGAGGATCATCAGCGGAAGTGTTTTATGAACACTACTTCGTGCAGTTACGACCAGAAATTAAAAGCCAATTAATGTCGGCTACGTCGCCTCTTATTGGCTTCAGCGGGGATACTATTTGGCCAATAGGGCAGTTACGCTTGCTGGTAACCATCGGGGATAAGGAGCATTCAACCACAGCATGGATGAACTTTATGGTGATACGTTCACATTCTCCGTACAATGGTATTATTGGAAGACCAAGAATCCTGGCCATACGGGCAGTCCCGTCCACAGCACACGTCATGATCAAGTTCCCGGTCGAAGGGGTAACTGTCACCATCTACAACTCAGTCGTGCAGGCATCGGAGTGTCATGCTGTCGCAACACCAATCCAACTAATTCCCATAAAGGAAGGATCACCACCCTCTAATTGGAAAGTGGCTATCCATCCTGAATATCTAGAACAAGAGGTCGCTATCGGGGGAACCCTCTTCGAGAAAGGAAGGAAGGCCATATGCTCCCCCCTTAAGGCAAACCTTGATGTATTCGCATGGGAACCAAAGCATATGACGGGCGTACCACGCTCGGTCGCAGAACACAAGCTTCAAATCCGTCCAGGATATCCCCCTGTTAAGCAAAAGAAGCGCGGTCAAGCACCAGAACGCAGCCAGGTGATACTGGTTGAGGTAAGGGAACTGGTGGACGCAGGAATTATGTGAGAGGTCTATTACCACGAGTGGCTCTCCAATCCGGTCATGGTCAAGAAGAACGATGGAAGCTGGCGCGTGTGTGTGGACTTCACAGACTTAAACAAAGCTTGCCCACAAGATTGCTATCCGTTACCGGAAATTGATTGGAAGGTAGAATCCTTATGCGGGTACTCTTTTATATGTTTTTTGGACGCATATAAAGGATACCATCAGATCTAGATGGTGGAGGAAGACGAGGAGAAGACGAAATTCCATACCAGTCAGGGCGTGTATTGTAACACGAAAATGCCGTTCGGACTCAAAAACGCAGGCGCGATGATTGTGGTAAAATACGACCTTTTAGGAAAAAGGCGTAAAAGCGGCAAGTATTAAGTGTCGGTTTAGGAAAACCAAGCACTAATGAGCCTTAAGGTTGAAAAAGTTCGTTTCCCAAGGAGGCAAGTGTGTTGGGTAAAGAAATGATTAAGAGTTTGTGATTATGATTATGAAGAAAAGAGAATAGAAAAGGATGACGGTTACGATAAAATTACACTAAGACGAAAAGTCGTGCACGTAAAACCGTAAAATATGACTAAATTTAAAAATTAACCTAAAAATTCTTAGAAAATTGCAATAAATCCTAAAAATGTAATTAGAGTTTACAAAAAATCAAAATTCACTCAAACCTTTTATTTAATTAAATATTAATTTTTTAATGCTAATTAAAGCTCAAAAAATCAATTTAATCAACAAAAAGCCAAAAATGAGATTTTTCAACTTTGTAAACCTCTAAAATGACTTAAATAAATTAAAAACTATTTTTGAAAAATTAAAAATTAATTAAAACTATTTAAAAATGATTAAAAACTATAAAAACCTTAAAATAATTCTAAAAATTAATTAAATGATGAGAAAATTAATCTAAAACTTTTAAAAATCCTAACTTAACGTATTTAAACTAGGAAAAATGAAAAACTTGCAAAAAATCCTGAATTTAATTTTTAATAATAAA
Source organism: Glebionis coronaria (assembly GCA_025667525.1). NCBI lineage: Eukaryota > Viridiplantae > Streptophyta > Magnoliopsida > Asterales > Asteraceae > Glebionis > Glebionis coronaria. The sequence continues at coordinate 329,050,260 of CM046882.1, forward strand.
ATAATAATAAAATAATAATAAAATAATAATAAAATAATATTAAAAATCCAAAATTTATAAAAAATTATAAAAAGTTGCAAACTAGTTTATTTTAACCTAATTAACACAGAAATGAACTTGAAATTACAAAATACCCCTATTGGGCCTCCAAATGGGCTGAAATGAAAAACAGCCCACATAATTGGGCTTTTTGGCCCAATAAGCAAAAGGTTGTCAAAATAAGCGTCTAAAGGCCCAAAAGCTGAAAATGTGCTTATCACAGCTTAATAGTCAACAACTTATTCTTAATGGATATTTTGGCCCATTAAGCCATAAGCTAATGCCCATAAGCTCTAATTTGACACACAAGCTTCTTTTGGGATACTTAAGAGATCTGTGAAAAGAAATTTTGAAAAAGCCTAAGAAATAAGCCTGAAATAAGCAAAAGCTCTGTAAAGAAAATGACAAAATAGTCGTTTTTGAGTTCTAGACCAATTCAAGGGCTGATTCTTGTTGCAAAAGGTTTTAAATGATTTAATCAAGCAAAATCAACAAAAAGTTTTCAAATAAGCACAAAGAATAAGTTGTAATAAGCAAATAAGCACTTATGAAAAAGTCAAGTCAATTGGTTTTCTAGTCAAACCTAAAAGTCAAACATAATATGCTCCAGATTAGTCAAATGGGTCAAGTGATGAAGATTGAATACAAAACTAAGTTGTTGCAAGTGTGGATAAGCTAAAATGGCTTATGAATAAGCTGTTTGGAAATTAACACTAGCAGGGGCTAGTTTGTGTCCAGTAGTGGGTAAAGTTGCCACTGCTTGACTTCTTTGACTTTTTGTCTTATGTGGATTTTTGTTGGATCCAAGGCACACAAAGGCACCCTTATAACCAGTCGGTTATAAGGAGTCAATAGCAATCACAAAATCACAAAAACTAACAGCCAAATGATACAGTTAGTTCAATCTTTGCCCAGATATCACACAGACATGAACTTAAGCAGTTATGAACAAGATAAGCAGTTTTAGCAAGAATAAGCCAACCAAATTGAACCAAATGCACACAACAGCTTAGATAAACTCAAATGAACATAAATCAACTAGTTTCATACAGTGATTCAAGGTTTAGAATAAGATTCAAGCTAAAATATGTTACTGATGAACAAAGAACAAGCAGAATATGAACTTTGCTGATGTACTTGACCACAAATCTAATTTCAAACACTCAAATCTTCTAAACAGGTTACACAAACTTTGAGTTAACAGTTGTTAGCCCTAAACATGCATACACTCTAGGTGTTTCCAAAATCTTGGGTCAAAATATGCAAAATCAAGTGAGTTATAGCACAATATAGGATTTGATGTTTAAAAGCTGAAAACTTGCAGATAATAGCACACTACCAAGTAATAATGGGATGCAAGCACAAACCAAAACTTAACAATAACTCAAATTCAATTTGCAAGCTTAAATCAGTAAACCCAAACACCCCTTAAACTTTTCAATCCAAGATTTAAACAAGTAAATGTGTGTTTCAGTTTAACCCAGGCCTCATCTAACATCATAACAACAATATCATGCAGTATTAAGTAGATTCAAGCCACAAGAACAATACTTATAACAGAAGAACACAAAAATCACAAAATCAAGTATTTTTAGCAGATTTTGGGTAAGAAGGCTCAAACCTCATGAATGTACATCCACACTCACGAATTTTTGAGCTTATGTGCCTAAGTTAACAAGGCACAAGCTTTCATAAAGCTGCTAAGAGTAACAAGGTTAGAACAAGCAATATATAAAACTGAAAATTGAAAAATAAAGTTGATTAATGCAACCTTTGTACCCAATCCTTGATTATCCCTAAACCACAAGCTCACAACACCTTGATAATCTTCTTATCAGTGTGCTATGATCACTTATAATCCAAAATTTCCAAGGATGTACCAAAGAACTTAGCAAAATATCAGTTTTGAGAAAACTTGGCAATTTCATGCACAAGGTTTAAAAACAGTTTTTGAGATTCAACAAACACAAACATGTAACAATAATAAGCAAAGATTAAAGATGGCACTTGGATTTCTTCAACAATTCAAACACGTTTTCATTAACTTTAAAAAAGGCTTTAAAGAAAGTTGAACAAGGAAAAACCAAGAGCAATTGTAAATGTGATACCCTATACCCTTTATATAGAGGGTGTACATGGTCTTTGTAAACTAAAAAACTGAAAACCCTAAGCATTGTTCTTCCAGAAATGCCCTTACAAGTTTGAAAATTTGAGTACATGTGAAGATGGTTTGGACGTTTGTTGAGGTGTAAAGTTGGTAGCAATTTGATCAAAGGGTCCATATGAAGCTTAGAAACAAAGCTGAATGTAGGACTTTGGATGGCTGGCACCTTTTGGCATCTTCCTCAACTTTTATAGCAGGGGATAGAACATGTGAACTTGTGAGTGGTGAGGTGGAAAGTTTAAAGGTTGGGTTATGATTAGGAGACCATTAATCATAAATCTGGAAATAGTTAGGGTTTAATTCATGGTATTAAACAAACCCCTAATTTATGTTCTTAAGTGAATAGTGGTGGTTTTGATTTTTTTAAGGTTTAAAAATCTGTTTAGCGCGTGTTTAATAAACTAATTTAAATTAGTTATAAGACGTTGGTGAGTGAAGGGTGACATGGCAGGATGGTGAGTTCTCATTGGTTGTAACAAGTGAGTGGGACACGTGTTGGGTGTGGGTTGGTTAAGGTAAGTTCTTGTCTTGGCAGAATACTCCCCTCACCTTTGTTTCTCCTTTCATTTTGGTTTAAACATGGCAAATTCAGATTTCCTTTGTTACTAAAGTTTTGGTTTTCACACTTTTGCCACAAAAAGTTTCACAAATGGATTTCAAGGACTAGTTTTGCCATTTGATGATATTTAAAGGACCAATCTTGTAATGTCTTCAATCTTCAAGGTCTTGAATTGTATTGTCGACTTCTTGGAGGACTAATATTGACAAGTCTTCATAAATGAGGGACCATTCTTGCCAATTCTTCAAAGTGGAGGGTCCTTTTTGTAAATTTGACAAACTTTAAGGACCAAACTTGTAATTATGAATAAACAAGGGTTTAAAGTGTCAATTCTTCATATTGGAGGACCCTTATTGTACAATCTTTAATTCTTCAAGGGTTATTCTTGGAAAATCAATTCTAGGGCCTTGTTCATTGTGCGGCTTCGTTTCCCGTGTTCGTTTTTGCTTGTTTCTTGTGATCTTTTGCCATTTTCTCAATATCCGTACCTAAAATACACATGGAACAAACTCAAGCATATATTTGGCATATTTCATGATATTTTATGCATTTTAAGCCAATTTTGGACGATGAGACTATGTATAAAAGCAGTCTCATCACTCCCCATACTAAACCATTGCCGTGCCCTCACGCAATGCTAGAATAAAGTATCGTAGCACCTCCAAAATTCATTTTTATGCGCTTTTATTGAATGATAAACTTGCTACACTACTACTACTTGCACTACTTGCGTTTTAGACATAATGTATGATTTTCATCGCAATATGGGACGTTTAGGTTCATAGAACAAGAACACGTGAATGTTTCGTTAGAAATAATTTCATCGTCCTCGACTTTCACCCCAATTCCATGCCAAGCGTGTAACGAGATCATTGTTATTATAAGTTAGGGCTTGTTTGTTTAATTTTTTTATTAAGTCTTGTAAAATTAAAGTGACTGTCCAAATATATGATGTCTGATTATAGATAAATGTATAATTGTTTGTTTTAGGTGCTGAATAAAATGTCTGAATTTGAGAAAATTACTATTTTACCCTAAAAAGAAGTTACATGAAAATCACAAGTGAGAAATGGAAGGTAATACAAGGAATTTCCAAGTATAAAAAGTGTTATCGTCCGATCTTTTGGAATTGATTACCGTTAGTTAGTGCGACTCAGTCGTTCTTGGTGGAAAATAAAATGGTTTGGTTGATTACCTATTTTTAAACTAAAAGCAAAAAAATTAAAATGTCGTTGAGTAAAATAAAAGCTTTTTTAAAAAAAAATTAAACTAAAAATTACTAGAAAAACACTTGGTAAAAATAGAGATTTCGGGAAGCGTGCAATTTTTGGAAATTAAAACGTAATGAATTTAAAACTTATAACTTTTTAAAACTTAAAAACTTAAACCATCGGAATGTAAAAGTCAATTTTGTCGGAATGTAATGGAAACAAAAACCATAGGGATAAACTTGAAACAAAGCTATCGGAATGTTGCTGTCTAAATAACCATCGGAATCTAACAAGTGGAAACTGTCGGAATGTAATTTTGTCGCAATGTTCAAGTCTATCGGAATGTCCAGTATCGGAATAATCAAGATCAACTCTATCGGAATACACTTCTGTCGGAATGTAACTTCTGTCGGAATAATAGTGAACCTATCGGAATGTTGCTAACTAAATTTGGGCAGCGTTTCGTCTTAAAGTAACCTTAAGACCCGTCGTAATATGCGATCGCAATGAGCGATCGCAATCACGATCGGAATAAGAAGGATGTTACACTAGATCGCAAAGTAAAACCTCAAAGGTTATTGCGATACAAAGAGCCATCTGAATAAACCGTCGGAATGTGTAAAAGCCCACACTTTGCGATGAAACACCAAATAATCCGAAAATGGAGATAGGCCAAAGTCTCAATAAGCACTTCCAAAAAGCACACGAATAAGAACTTATCCAAATCTTAATCAACAAGCATAAATTTGACAACTTTGGAAATATGAAATTCGTAAACTTTATAAAAGAATCTTTAAAAAGGTTAAACTTTTTGAGAAAACTAAAAACAATAAGCTAAACACTAAATAAGCCAACAAGCATGAATAGCTCAAAGCTTAATCCGTGTAAGACTTAGAAAAGCATAAAAAGATGAGCCTTTTAATCACGAAATCATCAAAATCAAACAATATGAAATATAATTTCGGATCAAAATCAAAGTAAAATCAAGAAAGGAAGAAAAGATTGAAGATTAAAAGCTTAAATTAAACTTTTTTTTTGATTAATAAAACTCAAATACAAAGATTAAATAAAGCTTAACTTGAAAGAAAAGATGAAGTTTTAGTGAGAGAAAGTTAAACACTTTCTCTCTCTAAAATGAAAACTACAAAAAAGAAAATGACTAGCTAAACAACCCTCTTAATGTGTTTAGGAGGGTATTTATAGGAAAATGGGGAGGTGCATGTGTTGCCTCCTCTTTCTTTCTTTTCGGCTCGACTCGATTTAAATCCTTTGTCTTTCTCGACGTCGTCTCGGGATTTGTCGATGTAAATTGAACTCGTCTTATAATCTTCTTTTATAATTAGACTTGAGTTCTTCGACTTCATTAAACTTCCGTCTTTAGACTTTTTCTTCGATAAATCTTCAGAATAGGTCTTGGACTTCCGTCCTTTTTGCACTCTTGATCTTTTGACTTCGTCTTTTCTCGTTTTCTTCGATAAAAGCCCGTGAAAGCCCGTGTTTTCTTCCTTTTTCATCTTTTGGTCCTAAAACACAATAAAAACACAAACCACACATAATTCCAACATTTACGACATAACATACACGTTTTGGTCTTATTATTATTGGAAATAAGTGGTAAAAGGATAAGTGTTTTCACACTTATTAAATCCCCTACACTTGACCATTGCAATGCCCTCATGCAATGCATTAATTTCAAAGCACGGTTTACATTTTCCATCATAAATAACCCACCTTGGCCTTTATTAAATACTAAACTTTAAGGAAACTAAAAAGATAGAAACAAGTAAAGAAATCAAAGACTTACATTGGGGTTTTGGCTGTCATGAATGTTTATCATCCACAAGTTTCACGTTCCCCAAACCAAGCTTAAAAACGAGATCATTGTTATTATAAGTTAGCAAACTAACACAAACTCATGTGGGCCTATTATTCACTTAGACTCCCTTATTCCTAGGTGTATCTCTTATATTTTAATTTTTTCTTGAATGATCACGAGGATGCATTGTTTGACTTATTTTGATAGTTATTTAGGCTGAAAATAAAGTGGGACGATTTAATCAATAGTTAGCTAAAGGACAAAATCTTTTAAAACTGCTTCTCGGGACCTCTTAAAGTTCATATCTTGGCATAACTCACTTCACGATTTGAGACCTTTCTCGGACCGATATTTGGCAGCGACTTCATAATTCAAATCTTGAGAGACGTTCTTGAAATTATGGTCTTCTCTTCATAATAAGAATTTCTTCACTTGAAGTTTTTGAGAAATTCTTCATATTTGGACCATGACTTCTCCATTTTTCTCCAACCTTTATTTTGGACTTTGATATACAACGATCCGCTTCCTTTTAGGACTTGGATCTATTTATCCTCATACCTTGTTAGGGCCTTTTTGGATAGACTTCTCCATGATCTTTAGGGGAGTATTTGCTTTTCGTCGTGTGTCTCGATCCTTCATATTGATTTTCTATAAATGATTCTTCACATCACTCCTGGATCTTTAGCAACAAAATGTAGCCCTCATGCCTTTTTTTGGTAAAAGGGTAACAATGACCCCGGTAAATAGAACCAAAAAAAGCGTTGAAGTACAAGGAATGTGGCTGAAATACCACATTAACCGCAAGCTACAGGCAGCTTGTTAAACAAAATGTTTATGACAGGCCATAAACATTAACTAGTCTAGAATACTGGAAATATATAAACTAGACAAAAACCAAGACGCTAACATAAAGTGACAAGGAAAATAATAAAATAGCAACATGGGATCAGCCAGTAGGAGTGCTTGCCCTAATATGAGTGTTGAGAAGATTCACTGATTCATCAAAGACGACCTCAACTCCCTCCTCCTCCTCATTATCTTCCTCTCTTACTGGAACTCCTTCGTCAATACCAGGCATGGACAAAGATGAAAATTGATTAGATGTAGAAACACTGCTCATTTGAGCTTTACCCTTGTTCGGACCATTAGGATTGCTAGACTGCTGCAACTGACCAGATTTAGTATTCAACTGACTACTATTATCACCACTCGTACTTGTAGTAACTAAACGAGTTTTTGGACGAAAAGCAACCGTCTTTCCTGTTTGGGAACCCTTACTCAATGGAACACCTCTCGGAACTTGATTCCCTAGATTACCTTTGTACTTCTTCCTCTTGCTTTGCACTTGTTGGAACCCATCATTATCAACATGAGTTGTCACATTTTCAAACGTTGTAGGTTTAACATTTTTCGGACAAAAATCAAAGGAATGACCAAAAATATTACAAGTATGACATCTAGGCGGTTTCCATTCGTATTCAACACGAATTAATTCCTTAGTACAACCAGAGCCTTCAAGATCAGGGACACCAATAGTAACGTTATCTATAAACTCCGACTCAGCGTTCATCTCAATAAGACAACGAGCAAAACTACAACGACCCCAAGACTCTTTGCACATATTATCAGTATAAGTATCCATCATAATAAGTTTACCAAGAAACGAAGCAATTAAACTAATACCTTCCTCTTCAAATACCTGTAGCGGGACATCATGAAACTTAACCCATACCGGAATACGAGTTAGTTCCTCCTTTAGAAGATTCGTCTTCATAGTCCATTTCTTAAGAAAAATTGGTGAATTACGAACCATCCACGACCCACCTTCCAGAACCGCATTAAGACCCTCACTAGACCCAAATTGAAAAAAGAAAAAACCTTTCTCATTCATCATGATACGCTTAAGACCATGTTTTGCCCAGTTATTCTTAGCAAAATACTCAACCACAAGAAATGCAATCCTTTTACCAAGAAAGTATCCATATAAAGTGTTGTGGTAACGAGTATTTACTTTTTTTACGACCTTCCTAGGAATAGAGATATTAACCCCTTCACAAACAATTTTAGAATTAAACGAAGAAGAGACTGCATTAGTACCTCCATTAGTAGACGTAACCATATCAGCTTCAAATTTGCAAAGTAACTCCAGAATTTCTTTAGTACGGTCATGTGAGATCAATTCCCACAAAGGATGTTTCTTCATTCTTAACTCATGCATAAATTCACCCGCATCACCAACCTTGTTAGGGCCTTTACGGACTCGCCAATCTTCGCATCCCGCTTCAATAAGTTATGCCTTGGCTATGAACTCTAATTAATACCGAGCAACTTTTAAACGATCTTGTGCTAGAAGCTAAGTAACTCTTCAAATCGTACAACCTTATTTATTGCAGATATTTTTATTAACAAGCGATGGGAGAATAGGCTTATAATCAACTCACATAAATTCATGAAAGAATACCAAACTTATAATTGACTCTATCATCTCTCGTTCTCCACAATTTAAAATCTCAAGGAATGAGACTCGTGGATGCTTAGCCTATTAAATCAAAGTTTTGGGTTTTCGAGTCATCTATAGGATCTTGCAAATTCTTAGACTATTTCAAGTTTAGAATTCGCATTTTAAAGTCCCCTTGATAAACGACTCTCTAGGATCAATTATAGGAACTTGCGAAAAGTTCTTGTTCTTAACCCGTGAGAGTTAAGACTTTCGCGTTTTAAATTTCCCCATATAAAAGCCTAGCAAAATTTGACTTAAACACGTTAAGGATACTAGCTAGAGTACTTAGATAAGTAAACTCGGGTTGAGTCAAAATATTTACGACTTTAAAAAATTAAAACCATTTTATTAAACTTTTATTTTAGCAAGGAAAGTAAATAACGATAACAAAGGAAAATACTACTATACTACTAGGCCAAAATATATTAAAATTTTTGAAAAAATTCAGATTTTCCGGTTAAAATGAGGGCAAATTCATGGAAAAGACCACTTACTTCGATAGAAGGCCCCCTACACTTGAAATAAACATTGTCCTTAATGTTTAAGCATGTGGGAGTAAACTCCCATACACTTAGGACATTGTGCACTTTGTTTAAATCTTGCTAAGGAAAGGACAACTATAGTGATTTCAATGTGAACATATAAGATATGAAATATTGAATCACGACAGTTTAGGATAAAACCAGGAAGAGGGGGACACGGGATCACGGTTTGTCAAAAGTCATCGAGAGTACTCTTTGAAGCTTGAATCCCTGCACAGAATAAGAAACAAGACAACAAACACAAACGGGGCTCCCGCTACACTTATTATGAAAACGGTAAAGGATAGATCACGGGTTGCCTCCCGAGAAGCGCTTATTTTTGATAACCGAGTCACGAGCCTGACTCGACCCAGAACTAATTCAAAGGAAACGTGGTGAGGGATCGAATCATCTCATGAGAGATGTCCTCACCAAAGTACAACTTCACGCGCTGGCCATTCACCTTAAAATTGGGCCCATTTGGCTGAGAAAGCTCAATGGTGCCATATGGGAAGACTTTGGCGACGGTGAATGGACCAGATCAGCGGCTCTTCAGCTTGCCCGAGAAGATCTTCAACCGAGAGTTAAAGAGTAAAACTTGATCACCAACGTGGAACTCTCAGTTCTTAATCCTTGCATCATGGATGACCTTGGTCTTCTCCTTGTAGATTAATGAATTCTCATAAGCTTGATTCCTTAGTTCATTGAGCTCGTTGAGTTTAATCTTCCGAAGATCGCCGGCTTTGTTGATGTCAAAGTTAGCCCACTTCAAGGCCCATTATACCTTATGTTCCAGCTCGATAGGGAGGTGGCATGCTTTCCTGTACACAAGACGATAAGGTGTACAACCAATCGGGGTCTTATAAACGATACGGAAAGCCCACAAAGCATCATCTAATTTATCGGCCCATGAGGCACGATGCTCTCCCACAGTACGCTCAAGAATTCGCTTCAATCCACGGTTAGATATCTCGGCTTGACCATTTGTTTGGGGATGATAAGCGGTGGAAAGACGGTGATTGACACCGTACTTAGCCATGACTCGAGCAAATTGATCATTGCAAAAATGAGTCCCGAGGTCACTGATGATAGCACGAGGAACACCGAATCGAGCAAAAAGTTGCTTCAGAAAGTTCACAACCACCCTCGCATCGTTCGTAGGGAGAGCCTTAGATTCAACCCATTTGGATACGTAGTCAACGGCTACGAGGATGTACTTGTTCCCTTTAGATGATGGAAATGTCCCCATAAATTCGATGCCCCATACGTCAAAGATTTCACATTCTTGTATGAAATTTTGAGGCATCTCATCTTTATGTGTGATCTTGCCTTGTCGTTGGCAAGCATCACAATGCTTAACCATTTTGTGAGCGTCACGATAAATGGTGGGCTAATAAAATCCAGAGTCAAACACTTTCTTCGCGGTGTAATTAGGACCAAAGTGACCACCGGTGGGTCCTTTATGGCAAGCTTCGAGAATGTCTAACGCTGCAGGTCCATCAACACACCGACGAATAATCAGATCAGCACACTGTTTGAAGAGATAAGGGTCATCCCAAAAGTAAGTCTTAACATCTTTAAAGAACTTCTTCTTTTGTTGGGATGTTAACCCTTCAATGAGAATACCACCCGCTAAGTAGTTTGCAATGTACGCAAACCACGGGGTGTCATCAACATTGGAATTGATAGACATTAAGGCCTCAAGGGGAAAGAGTCATTGATCTCTTGATTCGGATGATCCCCTTGATAAGGATCCTCAAGTCTACTTAGATGATCCGCGACTAGGTTTTCGGCTCCCTTCTTGTCACGAATTTCAATTTTAAATTCTTGAAGGAGCAAAACCCACCGAAGAAGTCTTGGTTTAGAATCTTGCTTAGTCAACAAGTACTTCAACGCGAAATGATCGGTGTACACGATTGTGGTGGAAAGAACAAGATAGGGGCGGAACTTCTCAAAAGCATACACTACAGCTAAAAGCTCTTTTTCGGTAGTGGTATAATGCAATTGAGCCTCCGTCATTGTCTTGCTAGCGTAATGGATTGGTTGGAAGTGTTTGTTCACTCTTTGGCCCAAAACCGCTCCAATAGCAAAGTCGCTAGCATCGCACATCAATTCAAAAAGTAGCTCCCAATTAGGGATAACCAAGACCGGTGCCTTAGTTAGCTTGTCCTTAAGAAGATTGAAGGATTCGATACACACTTTAGAAAAGATAAAGGGAGCATCTTTTTCTAAGAGTTGGGTCATCGGGCGAGTGATTTTAGAAAAATCTTGAATGAATCGACGATAGAAGCCCGCATGACCAAGGAAACTTCTCACACCCTTCACGGTTGAAGGTGGAGGTAATTTGGCTATGACATACACTTTAGCACGGTCCACTTCAAGACCGGCTTTTGAGATTTTATGTCCAAGCACAATGCCTTCTTTTACCATGAAATAGCATTTTTCCCAATTTAGAACAAGGCGAGTGTCTTCACACCGCTTAAGCATGCGTTCTAAATTGGCAAGGCAAGTAGAGAAAGAATCACCATAGACCAAGAAATCATCCATGAAGACTTCCATAGTTTCTTCAACCATGTCATGGAAGATAGCCATCATACACCTTTGGAATGTCACAGGAGCATTGCATAAGCCGAAAGGCATTCTTTTATAAGCAAATGTTCCATAAGGACAAGTAAATGTGGTTTTCTCTTGGTCTTTGGGATCGATGGGAATTTGAAAATACCCGGAGAAACCGTCTAAGAAGCAGTAATAGTCATTACCCGCTAGACGTTCAAGCATTTGGTCCATGAAAGGAAGGGGAAAATGATCCTTTCTCGTAGCATCATTGAGTTTGCGATAGTCTAAACAAACTCTCCACCCTGTAACGAGACGAGTAGGAATCAACTCGTTGTTTTCATTGGGCACAACGTGATTCCGCCTTTCTTAGGCACACAATGGACGGGACTAACCCATGGTGAATCCGAGATAGGGTAGATCATTCCTGCATCAAGAAGTTTGATAACCTCTTTTTTGATAACGTCATGGATCTTGGGATTCACCCTTATTTGGCTTTGAATAGTGGGTTTAAAGTCGTCCTCCATGAGAATTTTATGTGTGCAAAAGTGAGGATCAATTCCACGAATATCGGAGATTTTCCACGCAATCGCTTTCTTATGATGATTTAGCACGGCGATAAGTCGGGAGTTTTCTTCTTCTTTCAAGTCCTTTACGATGATGACGGGTGACTTCTTGTTGTCTTCAAGGAAAACGTACTCGAGATGAGACGGTAGGTCCTTAAGCTCTAAATCCGGAGGATTTTCGATGGAAGGCGTAGTCAAATTCAGTTCATCGATAGAGATATCCTTAGGAGATGGTGGAGAAATATGGTCCTCATTGAGAAGTTTCTCAATGGTACGAATGTCTTCATCCCAATTGGAGGGAGAATCGTCATATTGCAAGTTCACATCTCCCAAAGTTGCTTAAAATTCTTTCAAAAATGAAATCACTTTCTCCAAATGGAATTAGTGATGGAGCAATAGAGGAAACGGTCTCAACAATGGGTAGAGAAGAAGAACCACTTTTACAAGCGTCTTTGAAATGTTCTTCACAAGCCTCATCAAGAACGTCGATGAATTAACACTCTCGTTTTCAGAAGGCTGCTTAGAAAGTTTACCCATGTTGAAGACGATTTTATCGTCACCAACTCTCATGATTAATTCGCCCGCGGCTACATCAATGAGAGTGCTACCGGTCCTCAAGAATGGACGTCCAACGATTAATGGAACACGGGGATCCATCTCGTAGTCAACGACAACAAAATCCGCCGGAAAGGTGAATTTGTCGACACCAACGAAGACGTCTTCGGCTATCCCCACCGGATAAGCAACCGTACGGTTAGCTAATTCCAAAGTCATTCGTGTGGGGACTAGATCGGGTAGAGACAAATTGTTTCCAAACGCTTAGAGGCATTAAGTTGATACTAGCACCTAGATCGGCTAGGGCCATACAATTCTCTACCCCGGGGAAGTTGCAAGGAATCAAGAAACGACCTAGATCACCAAGTTTGGTTGGTAATTTCCTTAAGAGCACTGCGGAGCAATTCTCATTAAGTTGGGTCTGAGCAATATCGAGAAGTGTCTCCTTATCACTGAGAAGATTTTAAACATTTTAGCATATTTCGGCATGTGAGCGAGAGCCTCAGCAAAGGAGATATTGAAATTCAGTTGTTTAAACATTTTAAGAAAGTTAGAAACCTGAATATCATCCTTGTTCTTCAATTTCTCTTTCCTCAACCTTGAAGGATATGGTATATTGGGTTGAGATGAAGGCTTAGGAATGGAATTCTCACTCACATCCTTGGGTGGTAGAGGGGTGGAAGTAGAAGGTGGAGGAGTTGGAGAAATAGAAGGTGGAGAAATTGGAGAAGTAGAAGGTGGAGGAGTAGAAGTTGGAGGAATTGGAGAAGGGGACTCGTTTTCCTTTGTCACAATCACCGGTGTAGGTGTAGGAAGCTCGGGTTCCTTTAAACCTTTTCCACTGCGAGTGGTGATTGCTTTCATCTCCCCTCTTGGATTAGCAACGGTGTTACTCGGAAGAGAACCCGACCCAGAGGCTTGATTACTTGGGAAGAAACTAGCCATCATGTTCCTTAAGTCATTCGTTTGACTTGCCAAAGAGTTTCGCATATCGGCTCGAAGATCATTCCCTTGTTTCACCATATCTGCTTTCATGTTGGCCATTTCCCGCTGAAGATTCTGCACTATCGCATCATTAGTCCTTATGTAAGTTTCAACCTCGTGATTAAATACGGTGGGTTGGTTGGGAGGAGGAGCATGGTAGGCAGGTGGTTGATAAGCGGGTTGTTGGTAAACTTGGTTGTTTCTTTGAGGTGGATATAGGGTTCTTTGGGTTTGATATTGATTTGGAGCACGAGGTTGGTTTTGATTGTTGCGATTGAGGTTGTTTGGATTTTGTGGGGGAAAACCGGGTGGTGAAATAAAGTTGTTTGAACGATAACTGAGCAAATTTCGGTCACCCTGAGGACGTGCTTGATAGCCTCCCGTAGAAAAGTTACCGTTGGCGGCATACACATTTTTCAGATTGTCGTGAGTCGAAGAACAATCGGTGTATGAGTGAGATCCCCCGCATATTTCACATGATTGACACAAAGCATTAGCTTGGGCAGTGATTTGTTTGGCATTGTTGGCGGTTTGTACAGCAAGCGATTCCACAAGTGAAGTAAGCTTATCAATTCTCTTGTCGGCGTCACTAGTACTAGCACTACCACATTAGTCCGAACACTCTTGGTTTGCACTCTAGACTTATTCTCAATAATGTCCCATGCAGCATTAGAAGACTTAACCAAAATGTTACCCCCCGAGGCACTATTTAGTAAATCTTGGTCATTCATGCTTAACCCATTGTAAAAAGTATTTATTTGATGTACTTTTGTGAAACCATGTTGTGAAAACTTTCTTAAAAGTTCCTTAAAAAGGTCCCAAGATGCACTAAATGTCTCACCGTACTTTTGTTCAAAGGTAATGATTTCATTCCGCAAAGCGGTAGTACGTGAGGGTGGGAAAAAGTAATTGATGAATTTGGTCTCTAAATCCGTCCACGTAAGAATACTTTGTAGCGGTTCCTTATCAAGCCAATTCCGGGCTTGTCCCTCTAAGGAGAAAGGAAAAAGTTGCAAGCGAATCACTTCTTGTGAAACCCCATTGTACTTAACCGTATTGGTGAGTTGAAGAAACCTTTTTATATGGTCATGAGGATCATCAAGCGAACGCCCCAAGAAAGGTTGAGCAGAGACCATTTGAATGAAGCCGGATTTGAGTTCAAAATTGTTGGCTCCAATCTCGGGTATGACAATAGCATCGGTGTTGCCTTCTACGTGCGATTGCAAAAGCTCGATCATTGTTGATTGTCCATGGTGACAATAGGTGGATTAATGACTTCGGCTTGAGCTGCTTTCTTCTTACGAGCACGGGTACGCATACACACCTACAAAAAGAAAAGAAAGATAGACAAGAAATATTTTTGGTTTTTTTTTTATGTTTTTCTATTTTTTGGATTTTTGAAAATTTTTAATTAAGAAAAATAACCGTTCACGAATGAACGGATCCCAAAATCCAACGCGTCTCTCACTAAAAACCGTTAATCTTAGCGAAAAGAGCCGGCAGCGGTGCCGTTTAATACAAGGAATTTACAAGTATAAAAAGTGTTATCGTCCGATCTTTTCGAATTGATTACCGTTAATTAGTGCGACTCGGTCGTTCTTGGTGGAAAATAAAATGGTTTGGTTGATTACCTATTTTTAAACTAAAAGCAAATAAATTAAAATGTCGTTGAGTAAAATAAAAGCTTTTTTTAAAAAAATTAAACTAAAAATTACTAGAAAAACACTTTGCAAAAATAGAGATTTCGGGAAGCGTGCAATGTTTGGAAATTAAAGCGTAATGAATTTAAAACTTAAAACTTTTTAAAACTTAAAAACTTAAACCATCGGAATGTAAAAAGTTGATTCTATCGGAATGTAATGGAAACAAAAACCATCGGAATAAACTTGAAACAAAGCTATCGGAATGTTGCTGTCTAAATAACCATCGGATTGTAACAAGTGGAAACTGTCGGAATGTAATTATGTCGCAATGTTCAAGTCTATCGGAATGTCCAGTATCGGAATAATCAAGATCAACTCTATCAGAATACACTTCTGTCGGAATGTCACTTCTGTCGGAATAATAGTGAACCTATCGGAATGTTGCTAACTAAAATTGGGCTACGTTTCGTCTTAAAGTAACCATAAGACCCGTCGCAATATGCGATCGCAATGAGCGATCGCAATCACGATCGGAATAAGGGGGATGTTACACTAGATCGCAAAGTAAAACCTCAAAGGTTATTGCGATACAAAGAGCCGTCTGAATAAACTGTCGGAATGTGTAAAAGCCCACACTTTGCGGTGAATAATCCGAAAATGGAGATAGGCCAAAGTCTCAATAAGCACTTCCAAAAAGCACACGAATAAGAACTATCCAAATCTTAATCAAACGAAATCAAGCATAAATTTGACAACTTTTGAAATATGAAATTCGTAAACTTTATAAAAGAAACTTTAAAAAGGTTAAACTTTTTGAAAACTAAAAACAATAAGCTAAACACTAAATAAGCCAACAAGCGTGAATAGCTCAAAGCTTAATCCGTGTAAGACATAGAAAAGCATAAAAAGATGAGCCTTTTAATCACGAAATCATCAAAATCAAACAATATGAACTATAATTTCGGATCAAAATCAAAGTAAAATCAAGAAAGGAAGAAAAGATTGAAGATTAAAAGATTAAACTGAACTTTTTTTTTATTAATAAAACTCAAATACAAAGATTAAATAAAGCTTAACTTGAAATAAAAGATGAAGTTTTAGTGAGAGAAAGTTAAACACTTTCTCTCTCTAAAATGAAAACTACAAAAAGAAAATGACTAGCTAAAAACCCTCCTAATGTGTTTAGGAGGGTATTTATAGGAAAATGGGGAGGTGCATGTGTTGCCTCCTCTTTCTTTCTTCTCGGCTCGACTCGATTTAAATCCTTTGTCTTTCTCGACGTCGTCTCGGGATTTGTCGATGTAAATTGAACTCGTCTTATAATCTTCTTCTAAAATTAGACTTGAGTTCTTCGACTTCATTAAACTTCCGTCTTTAGACTTTTTCTTCGATAAATCTTCAGAATAGGTCTTGGACTTCCGTTCTTTTTGCACTCTTGATCTTTTGACTTCGTCTTTTCTCGTTTTCTTCGATAAAAGCCCGTGAAAGCCCGTGTTTTCTTCCTTTTTCATCTTTTGGTCCTAAAACATAATAAAAACACAAACCACGCATAATTCCGACATTTACGACATAAAATACACGTTTTGGTCTTGTTATTATTGGAAACAAGTGGTAAAAGGATAAGTGTTTTCACACTTATTAGAAGGTTAAATATGTAAAATTATGAAATAAGTCACTGACTTATTGTAGAGACCCTCTTTCACCTGTCTTATTCTAGAAAGACATGTGTTTATTGTAAGCCAAAAACAAATAGACTTCAACTGACTTAATTTACTCACTTGTTTTTCAATTTAGACCTATTAAGTTCTTATCAAACACCACCTTAGTAATGCTAACACTACTCATATGCCCTAATAACGTACTTAGACTCCCATTTCCTAAGTGGTATCTCTTATATTTTATTTTGTCTTGAATGTTCATGAGGATACATTTTCGACTTATGCGATGATAGAGATTTAGGTCTAAAAATAGAGTCATAACGGTGTAACCAAGACCATCGAATTAATAACCCCTCCTAATAGACATCGATGTCAAAAAATTAAGTCAACAAGAAGGATCGATAAACACGGTTTTATAACGGTTTTGAACATGAGACTTATTACCAAGACTTTTATACGCCCCCTAACGGTTGGGCCTTATTATCATAGGTTTACCTCCATCTTTTATTCAACTTCGACATGAAGCTTTTATTATGACTTCGGTCTTGCCTTGCCTTTTATTTAACCTCGCCATGAGGTGTTTATTATGGCCAAAGACGTATATCCTCACGCTAAAAGCGAATTTTGGATCTTTAAAGCTTCAAAGATTAAGGCATAATTCACTTTCAATTTCGCATTAGATTTTTTGGCCTTGTGACCTTCAAATTGTTTGCTTGATTTAGGTGAGCACTTGAAATATTATTATTAGTTGAAGCTTTTGATTATTCTTGTTGCCAATACTTCAAAACCGTGACGCTGGCGATACCTTAATGTTTTCCCAATTTAATTACATGGAAGCTACTAGAAAAGACTAGAAACCAACAATCAAGACTAAACCGCTAAGCCAATATTTATTAAGCACAATATATATACAAGCGAAGGGAGAATAAGCAAACAACGAGAACACGTGAGTTTTTGAAAGAATACGAGTACTCTACGTTTAGCATAGTAACTTATAATTAACTCTATTATTTCTCGTCCTCATTCAAGAGACTTAGCCTAATATAAAGTTAAGGAATCGAAGCTAAGTGCTTAACATGCACGGTCGAGGAAAAAATTACTCTTATTCTCGCCATTGGAAAATCTACATTCGTGTCTTCAAACACTTATAAAATATGAGAAAAATTTTAAAATTTGGACATTTTTAGCCTTATTTTGCAACAAAACAACAAACAAAAAGATAAACTTTGGAAAGCGTGAAGGTTTGGCAAGGCAAGTATCTATTCACCCCCCATACTAAAGTTAAACATTGTCCTCAATGTTTTGAATCTAAGGGTGCAAACACCCCCATACTAGAGACGTAGTCGAATGCATAATCTAGCATGTAAAGGGTGTAACCATTAAATTTAAAGCCGTTTATGAAGTGTGCTAAAAACCTAAGGTTAGAACATAAGAGGATATACCATGTGTGGATATCGAGAATTTCTTCAAAGCAAACGATCGAGTGCTCGCATAAAACAAACACGAGAGGCTCCAATCATGAAGATCATGACCATCTAAAAACCACAATGCACAAACAACCACGGAACAAAGGTTGGAAGGGCACAAATCCCCTCACGTTACTACATTAGAAAGCGATAATATGTACATGGATAATCATGAAACTTTTTAGTTTTTTCTTTGTAAATCAATGAATTTTCATAAGCAACGTCTCTCAATTCATCCAATTCATTCAATTGCATTTTCCGGTGTTTTCCCGCAGTCTCAATGTCATCATTGCAATGCTTAAGGGCCTAATAAGCTTTGTGTTCGAGTTCAATTGGCAAGTGACAATTCTTCCCATACACGAGCTTATAAGGAGTGCACCCGATGGGCGTCTTATGAGCGGTACGAAAGGCCCATAAAGCATCGTCTAACTTATCCGACCACGATTGTCGGTTCTCTCCAATCGATCTCTCCAAGATCCTCTTCAACGCTCGATTTGAAACCTCGACTTGCCCACTCGTTTGTGGGTGATAAGCCGTAGAAAGCCGATGTGTAACCCCATATTTCCTTAGGACCCTTTCGAATTGGTCATTACAAAAATGGGTTCCATGATCGCTTATGATCGCACGAGGGGTTCCAAACCGAGAAAACAAACTCTTTAAAAACTTGACTACCACACGAGCATCGTTCGTGGGCAAAGCTTTAGCTTCCACCCACTTGGATAGGTAGTCAAAGACGACAAGAATGTACTTATTACCACGAGATGATGGGAACGGCCCCATAAAATCAATTCCCCAAACGTCAAAGATCTCACATACTTGGATGATGTTTTGTGGCACTTCATCGTTTAGTGAGGCTTTGCCTTGACGTTGGCATGAGTCACACGACTTCACGAGTGCGTGTGCATCTCGGTAAATAGTAGGCCAAAAGAAACCGACATCAAAGACCTTCTTCGCCGTGAGATTAGCACCATGGTGACCACCCGTGGGTCCCTCGTGACAAGCTCTAAGGATATTAGAATCTTCGGTGCCAAATACACAACGTCGAATAATTTGATCCGCGCAAGTCCGAAATAGGTAAGGGTCGTTCCAAAAGTATAACTTGACGTCACGAAAGAATTTTCGTTTTTGTTGAGTCATCATACCCTTAATGATAATGTTTCCCGCATGGTAATTGCGATGTCCGCAAACCATGGGGTGGATGAGTCAAGCTTAGAATTCACTACACCGAGTGTCTCGAGAGGAAATGTTTCGGTAATTTCCTTGTTCTCGTACACACTTTGGTGAGGATCTTCCAAACGAGAAAGATGATCGGCCGCTAGATTCTCGGCTGCTTTTTTGTCAAGGATTTCGACATCAAATTCTTGTAGGAGGAGAATCCAACAAAGTAATCTCGGCTTTGCATCTTGTTTAGCCATGAGATACTTGATTGCCGAGTGATCCGTATACACTATGCACTGGGTCAAGACGAGGTAAGGTCGGAATTTCTCAAATGCATACACCACGACAAGGAATTCCTTTTCCGTTGTAGTATACTTAAGTTGAGCCTCGGTCATCGTCTTGCTAGTATAGTGAATAGGCAAGAAATGCTTTTCATGACGTTGCCCCAATACGGCCCCAATAGCGTAGTCACTTGCGTCACACATGAGTTCAAAGGGGAGGTTTCAATTGGGAGCAAAAAGAATGGGAGCTTCGGTAAGTTTCCTCTTAAGAATTTCAAAGGCTCGTACACAATCTTCGTTAAAGACAAAAGGAGCATCTTTTTCGAGGAGATGTGTAATGGGTCAAGAAATCTTTGAAAAATCCTTGATGAATCGACGATAAAAGCCCGCGTGGCCTAGGAAACTCCTAATTCCCTTAACGGTTTTGGGATGAGGTAATTTGGCGATGACGTCTACCTTAGCTTTGTCTAACTCAATCCCCGCTTTTGAAACCTTGTGCCCTAAGACGATTCCTTCCTTAACCATAAAATGACATTTTTCCCAATTGAGCACAAGGTTGGTTTCCTCACAACGTTTCAACATTCTCTCAAGATTCGATAAACACGATGTGAAAGAACAAGCAAACACGGAAAAATCGTCCATAAATACTTCCATCGTCTTCTCGATCATGTCATGAAAAATAGCCATCATGCATCGTTGAAAAGTTCCCGGGGCATTGCAAAGTCCGAATGGCAATCTACGATAGGAAAACGTTCCATAAGGACACGTGAACGTAGTTTTTTCATGATCACGAGGATCGATGGGGATTTGGAAGTAATCGGAAAATCCATCTAAAAAGCAATAGAAATCGTTTCCCGCAAGACGCTCCAAAATTTGGTCCATGAAGGGCAAGGGAAAATGGTCTTTATGAGTGGCGTCATTCAACTTACGATAGTCGATACACACCCTCCAACCGGTCACGAGTCGAGTTGGAATTAACTCGTTGGCATCGTTTGGCATAAAGGTCATTCCTCCCTTCTTAGGGGCATAATGAATAGGACTCACCCAAGGGCTATCGGAAATAGGGTAAATCATTCCCGCGTCAAGGAGTTTAAGGACTTCCTTTTTGATGACGTTGTGAATTTTTGGGTTCACCCTCCTTTGACATTGGATTGCGGGTTTGTAGTCCTCCTCCATTAAGATTTTGTGGGTACAAAATCGATCCCCTTAATGTCGGATAATTTCCACGCAATTGCCCCTTTGTGGTCCTTTAGAACATCAATAAGTGCGATTTTTTCATCATTCAAAAGATCTTTCGCAATAATAACCGGCAACTTATCGTCTCCTTCCAAGAATACGCATTCAAGATGAGGAGGTAAATCTTTCAACTCGAGGATTGGTGGTTCCTCAATTGAAGATTTGGGCTCGATACTCATAACCTCCTCGGTGGAGGAAATGGGAAATCGTTAACAAAATCCTTGATAATCGAGAAGTCCTCATTGTGGTCGAGGTCTTCGTTACAAGTACGTGGAACATCAAATTCTTCCAACGTAAAACCACCACCTTCAAATGGAGTGAAATATGGTGTCGAATTATCAAGAATGGGATCAAGCATAGTGGGGATTGCCACTATTTTCATCGTCACCAAAACCTAAGACTTCTTGTGAAATTCCTCGCAAACGACGTCGATCATATCAATGAGGTTTATGTTCGCGACAGAATAAACATGAGAAATTGGAGAGTTTTGTGTTGCGTTTATAACAAGTTCCTCGTCGTTGAAACGTAAGGTGATTTTTTTAGCATACACATCAATCAACGCCAATGACGTATCCAAAAACGAACGACCTAAAATAAGAGGAACTTGAGGATCCGTAGGAATATCGACAACGATAAAGTCTACCGAATAATAGAACTTTCCCACTTTCACAAAAACGTCTTCGGTCAATCCACATGCGGGAATAGTGGAGTGATCGGCCAATTCGATAGACATTAGTAAACAAGTAAGATTAGGAAGATTGAGCGACTTGAAGATTCCAAGAGGCATCAAGTTAATGATAGCACCAAGATCGGCCAAGGCATAACATTCCTCCATATCTTGAATAGCACATGGAATCAAGAATTTACCATAATAACCGACTTTTTAAGGTATGCGGTTAAGATAAACCGATGAACAACTAGACAATAGTTGCAATTTCTCCTTGTTGTTTAACATTCTCTTAAAGTTAGCGGCAAATCGAGGCATCATGACCAAAGCGTCGGCAAAACTTACATTACATCACGAATCATTTTCATAAAAAACTCAAATTGGTAATTGTCGCAACTCTTGACGTTTCTCCTTACGAAGTCTCGATGGGTAGGGAAAAGGTGGTGTGGGTTGAGGCATAGGCATAGCCTTTGGAATATCGGGTTCCTGTTGTGGTAATGGGTCAACCGTAGGTGTGGTTTGAGCGGTACTTCGTGGGATTGGGATATGCTCCTTTTCGACCACCACCTCGGATTCTTCCTCAATTTCCTCCACCGTTGGAGTAATTGGTTGAGGAGTCGGTTCCTTAAGTGTCTTACCACTTCGTGTGGTAATCACTTTCATTTTTCCCTTAGGGTTTGATATGGTGTTACTAGGAAGACTACTCGAAGACGGTTTACACATTATAGCCTCAAACATGGATGAAATTTTATCCTCAAACATAGATTGACTCTTATCGGCCTTAAACGTCTCTTGTTTTATTTCATGTTGCCCTTGTTCCATCTTTTGTTGGTTTTGTTGTAATCTAGTTACATTTCCCTCCATTTTGTTGGTATGGATCTTAAGCTCATTTTCTAACTCATTTTTCAACTCCTTTTTCAAGTCATTCTTAAACTCGGATCTTAGGCTAATGATTTCTCTTTGAATATTATCAAATCTAGTATCATTTCCATTAGCGTATTCAACAAATTCATTTGGAAGATCTTTCAAGTTTTGCAAACTCTTGTTGTTGTTTTGAAAATCATTGTTTTGATTTTTGTTTGAAACTTGATTGTTATTAGCCCCTTGATTCCCATAGTTGTTACCCTTGTAATTGTTTTTGTAACCAACTTGGTTGTTTGGATAGTTGTTAGCATTTTGATTGGGAGCAAAACCCGGTGGATTCATTTTATTAGAGCGGGTAACTTGACCGTTTTGGTTGTAAGTTCCCGTGGCCGCGTAGGCACTCGAAGTGTTACCACCGTTGGTAATGCACTCGGAGAAATCATGACCTCCATCACAATACATGCTAGAAACCTCAACCGCTTTAGCCGTAGCGGGAGCACTTTGTTCACCAACTTTAAATTCAATCAAAAGACTCTTAAGATTATCAAAGATTTTGTTCTCCAAATTTGCCTCAATTTGCAAGCATCGATGGTATTGGAAAATGAAGGTGAAGCCGAAGACGAAGCCTTACGAACACTCGATGTGCTACGAGGACTATAGACCTTAGACCTATTCTCAATAATCAACAACGCTTCCTCGACGGTTTTATACAAAAAATTACCACCCGCGGCGGCATTAAGATAATCTCTCTCATGATCGTTCAATCCATTGTAAAACGTGTCAATTTGATGCAAGTCGGAAAAATCATGATGAGGACACTCGTGCAACATTTCCTTAAACCGATTCCAAGCCGTAGAAAAACTCTCATTAAATTCTTGTGAAAACTTTGAAATCTCGTTTTTCAAATGCGTAGTCTTAGAGGGCGGGAAAAATTGGTTCACTAACTTTGAAACGAGATCCTTCCACGTCAATATAGAATTGGGTGGCTCTTTCTCTAACCAAATTTTTGTTGGCCCCGCTAAGGAATACGGAAAAATCATCATCTTAATCGAGTCATTAGCAACGTCCTTAAACTTGCAAGTGGCGGTAAGACGATTGAATTGGCGGATATGGTTGTGCGGGTTGTCCTTTTCATCACCACGGAATTTGTTGTTTTGGATCATCGACAACAAACCCGTCTTAACTTCAAAATTTTCCGCAAGGATGGCGGGAATCACAATAGCCTCTCCATAACCCTCGGTGGGTGCTTGAAGTAACTCCATCATAGTTCGATTAGCCATGGTTGCTTCTTGTTCTACGATAGGTTCGTCAATAAGAGACTCCTCACTTGAAAGGTTGGGTGTGGTTTCCTTTTGGTTTCTTCGTTTACGTGCACGTCTAGCTTGGTTGCGAGTTTGCATAAACGTCTTGTACAACGTGGGGATGAGCAAAGAAGATTCTTTTTGGTGTTTTTGACTTTTTCAATTTTTATTTTTTTTGGTTTTTGATTGTTTTTAGTTTTTTTTTTATTTTGTGATGTATTACGTAGACAAAAATCTACAAATCTCTCCTCAAATCAAATCTCTTGATTAAAGGAGCCCCGAGGAATGAAAACGATCACGTGAAGTGAACACCTTCAATGACTTTAGAACGTTGGAGGAACACCAAAACATTTAAGAGGGTTTAATCAATTGAAACCAAGAAAATATATATGATATGTAGATAATACTTCGGTTGGCAAACCCACGATTAGCCCTTTTTATCTAAACACGCACAAGCAAGCGGGGAAACGAGGCGGCGCGAAGCACTTATGAGCCTTTTTCCTTATGGTATATTTTATAATGCTCGCCTTATACCCACCTTATAGTTTGTGTTTGTCAAAATTAAGCTTCACGAAAGTAATTATCTATTTTGCCTTTTTTTCTTTGTTTGAGATTCGAATACAATGATCGAGTGATGAAATCCCGAATCAAGGTTGTGTTTTCACACTTTGGAGTACTTGTGAATTTATTGTTCTACGTATACAATATAGTAATATTCACACAAAAAACGAAAAACCAATAATACGTATTAGTAGAGTGCTACTAATACAATTATATTTATGGATAATATAAAAAGAACAATTGTTCAAATCAAAACACAACACGCCTCCCCGGCAGCGACGCCAAAATGATTGTGGTAAAATACGACCTTTTAGAAAAAAGGCGTAAAAGCGGCAAGTATTAAGTGTCAGTTTAGGAAAACCAAGCACTAATGACCCTTAAGGTTGAAAAAGTTCGTTTCTCAAGGAGGCAAGTGTGTTGTGTAAAGAAATGATTAAGAGTTTGTGATTATGATTATGAAGAAAAGAGAATAGAAAAGGATGACGGTTACGATAAAATTACACCAAGACGAAAAGTCGTGCACGTAAAACCGTAAAATATGACTAATTTTAAAAATTAACCTAAAAATTCCTAGAAAATTGTTATAAATCCTAAAAAATGTAATTAGAGTTTAAAAAAAATCAAAATTCACTCAAACCTTTTATTTAATTAAATATTAATTTTTAATGCTAATTAAAGCCCAAAAAATCAATTTAATTAACAAAAAGCCCAAAATGAGATTTTTCAACTTTGTAAACCTCTAAAATGACTTAAATAAATTTAAAACTATTTTTGAAAAATTTAAAATTAATTAAAACTATTTAAAAATGATTAAAAACTATAAAAACCTTAAAATAATTCTAAAAATTAATTAAATGACAAGAAAATTAATCTAAAACTTTTAAAAATCCTATTTAATGTATTTAAACTAGGAAAAATGAAAAACTTACAAAAATCCTGAATTTAATTTTTAATAATAAAATAATAAGAAAATAATATTAAAAATCCAAAATTTATAAAAAATTCTAAAAAGTTGCAAGCTAGTTTATTTTAACCTAATTAAGACACAAATGAACTGAAATTACAAAATACCCCTATTGGGCCTCAAAATGGGCTGAAATGAAAAACAGTCCACCTAATTGGGCTTTTTGGCCCAATAAACAAAAAGATGTCCAAATAAGCCCAAGATCGCCTATCTGACTCAAAATTCAATTTTAAACACAAAAGTCTGAAGGTCCAAAAGCTGAAAATGTGCTTATCACAGCTTAATAGTCAACAGATTATTCTTAATGGGCTTTTTGGCCCATTAAGCCATAAGCTCTAATTTGACACACAAGCTTCTTTTGGGATACATAAGAGATCTGTGAAAAGAGATTTTGAAAAAGCCCAAGAAATAAGCCTGAAATAAGCAAAAGCTCTCTACAGAAAACGACAAAATAGTCGTTTTTGTGTTCTAGACCAATTCAAGGGCTGATTCTTGTTGCAAACGGTTTTAAATGACTTAATAAAGCAAAATCAACAAAAAGTTTTCAAATAAGCACAAAGAATAAGCTGGAATAAGCAAATAAGCACTTATGAAAAAGTTAAGTCAATTGGTTTTCTAGTCAAACCTAAAAGTCAAACCCTAATATGCTCCAGATTAGTCAAATGGGTCAAATGATGAAGATTGAATACAAAAACTAAGTTGTTGCAAGTCTGGATAAGCTAAATTGGCTTATGAATAAGCTGTTTAAGTTGTTTGGAAATTAACACTAGCAGGGGCTAGTTTGTGTCCAGTAGTGGGTAAAGTTGCCACTGCTTGACTTCTTTGACCTTTTGTCTTATGTGGATTTTTGTTAGATCCAAGGCACACAAAGGCACCCTTATAACCAGTGGGTTGTAAGGAGTCAATAGCAATCACAAAATCACAAAAACTAACAGCCAAATGATACAATTAATTCAATCTTTGCCCAGATATCACACAGACATGAACTTAAACAGTTATGAACAAGATAAGCAGTTTTAGCAAGAATAAGCCAACCAAATTGAACCAAATGCACACAACAGCTTAGATAAATTCAAATGAACATAACTAAACTAGTTTCATACAATTATTCAAGGTTTAGAACAAGATTCAAGGTTTAGAACAAGCAGAATATGAACTTTGCTGATGTACTTGACCATAAATTCAATTTCAAACACTCAAATCTTCTAAACAGGTTACACAAACTTTGATTTAACAGTTGTTAGCCCTAAACATGCATACACTCTAGGTGTTCCCAAAATCTTAGGTCAAAATATGCAAAATCAAGTGAGTTATAGCACAATATAGGATTTGATGTTTAAAAGCTGAAAACTTGCAGATAATAGCACACTACCAAGTAATAATCAGATACAAGCACAAACCAACACTTAACAATAACTCAAATTCAATTTTGCAAGCTTAAATCAGTAAACCCAAACACCCCTTAAACTTTTCAATCCAAGATTTAAACAATTAAATGTGTGTTTCAGTTTAACCCAAGCCTAATCTAGCATCATAACAACAATATCATACAGTATTAAGCAGATTCAAGCCACAAGAACAACACTTATAACAGCAGAACACAAAAATCACAAAATCAAGTATTTTTAGCAGATTTTGGGTAAGAAGGCTCAAACCTCATGAATGTACATCCACACTCACGAATTTTTGAGCTTATGTGTCTAGCTTAAAAAGGCACAAGCTTCCACAAAGATGGTAAGAGTAACAAGGTTAGAACAAGCAATATATAAAACTGAAAATTGAAAAATAAAGTTGATTAATGCTACCTTTGTACCCACTCCTTGATTATCCCCGAACCACAAGCTCAAAACACCTTGATAATCTTCTTATCAGTGTGCTATGATCACTTGTAATCCAAGAATTCCAAGGATGTACCAAAGAACTTAGCAAAATATCAGTTTTGAGAAAATTTGGCAATTTCTTGCACAAGGTTTAAAAAAAAGATTTTGAGATTCAACAAACACAAACATGTAACAATAATAAGAAAAGATTAAAGATGGCACTTGGATTTCTTCAACTATTCAAAGACGTTTTCATTAACTTTGAAAAAGGCTTTACAGAAAGTTGAAAAAGGAAAAACCAAGAGCAATTGTAAATGTGAGACCCTATACCCTTTATATAGTGGGTGTACATGGTCTTTGTAAACTAAAAAACTGAAAACCCTAAGCATTGTTCTTCCAGAAATGCCCTTGTAAGTTTGAAAATTTGAGTACATGTGAAGATGGTTTGGACGTTTGTTGAGGTGTAAAGTTGGTAGCAATTTGATCAAAGGGACCATATGAAGCTTAGAAACAAAGCTGAATGTAAGACGTTGGATGGCTGGCACCTTTTGACATCTTCCTCAACTTTTGTAGCAGGGGATAGAACATGTGAACTTGTGAGTGGTGAGGTGGAAAGTTTAAAGGTTGGGTTATGATTAGGAGACCATTAATCATAAATCTGGAAATAATTAGGGTTTAATTCATGGTATTAAACAAACCCCTAATTTGTGTTCTTGAGTGAATAGTGGTGGTTTTGATTTTGTTATAGGTTTAAAAATCTGTTTAGCTCATGTTTAATAAACTAATTTAAATTAGTTATAAGCCGTTGGTGAGTGAAGGGTGACATGGCAGGATGGTGAGTTCTCATTGGTTGTTACAAGTGAGTGGGACACGTGTTGGGTGTGGGTTGGTTAAGGTAAGTTTCTTGTCTTGGCAGAATACTCCCCTCATCTTTGTTCTCCTTTCATTTTGGTTTAAACATGGCAAATTCAGATTTCCTTTGTTATTAAACTTTTGTTTTCCACACTTTTGCCACAAAAAGTTTCACAAAGGGATTTCAAGGACTAGTTTTGCCATTTGATGATATTTGAAGGACCAATCTTGTAATGTCTTCAATCTTCAAGGTCTTGACTTGTATTGACTTCTTGGAGGACTAATATTGACAAGTCTTCATAAATGAGGGACCATTCTTGCCAATTCTTTAAAGTGGAGGGCCTTTTTTGTAAATTTGACAAACTTTAAGGACTAAACTTGTAATTATGAATAAACAAGGGTTTGAAGTGTCAATTCTTCAATATTGGAGGACCCTTCTTGTACAATCTTCAATTCTTCAAGGGTTATTCTTAGAAAATCAACTCTAAGGCCCGGTTCATTGTGCGGCTTCGTTTCCCGTGTTCGTTTTTTTATTGTTTCTTGTGATCTTTTGCCATTTTCTCAATATCTGTACCTAAAATACACATGGAACAAACACAAGCATATATTTGGCATATTTCATGATATTTTATGCATTTTAAGCCCATTTTGGATGATGAGACTATGTATAAAAGCAGTCTCATCATGCGACATACCAACGACTCGTTGATAAAGCCTTTGACTCACAGATTGGCCGCAACCTTGAAGTCTACATCGACGACGTGGTTATTAAGAGCCATATAGAGTATGAACTCCTCCGCGACGTCCAATAGACGTTTGATACCTTGAGAAAAAGCAACATGAAGTTGAATCCTAAAAAGTGCACATTTGTGGCAACCGAAGGAATGTTCCTAGGATACATGATAAACCCGGATGGCATCAAAACCTTTCCCAGAGAAAACGGATGCTCTAATACAACTACCATCCCCTCGGATATTGAAGGAGGTACAATCACTTAATGGAAAGTTGGTCGGGCTTAACAGGTTCTTATCAAAGTCCGCAGAGAAGTCACGCCCTCTATTCAAAACACTCAAGAAGTGCATGAAGAAAGGGGACTTTCTCTGGACAAGAGAAGCAGAGGAGGCGTTTGGGCAGCTCAAGCAACATTTAGCGGCTCTTTCTATGCTAGTCGCCCCCACGAACGAAGGA
This sequence comes from Glebionis coronaria, assembly GCA_025667525.1. Lineage (NCBI taxonomy): Eukaryota > Viridiplantae > Streptophyta > Magnoliopsida > Asterales > Asteraceae > Glebionis > Glebionis coronaria. The sequence goes on from CM046882.1 coordinate 329,079,387, forward strand.
GGAGCTCATCATGTACTTATCCGCTACATACGGAGCCATAAGCGCCGTCCTCATGACTGACCGGGATTTAGTCCAGACTCTGGTCTACTTCATAATCAGAGCGTTGCAGGGACCAGAGCTGAATTATTCACCAATGGAGAAGTTGGTCCTATCATTGGTCTACGCCGTGAAAAGGTTACGCCGGTACTTTCAGGCCCACCCAATTGTGGTTGTTACAGATCAGCCAATAAAGAAGATTATCTCCAGACCGGAGGTGGCAGGAAGACTACAGAAGTGGAGCGTCCTGCTCGGGGAACACAACATCGCTTATAAACCAAGGACAGCCATCAAGGGCCAAATCTTGGCAGATTTCATAATCGAGAAACCCGAGGATGAGGAGCTAATGGTACCAAAGGAAGAGATTCCAACTGAACCATGGGTCTTGTTTACTGATGGATCTTCTTGCACGGACGGATCAGGAGCAGGCCTCATACTCACAAATCCGAAGGGCATGAAGTTCACCTATGCCTTGCGTTTTGAATTCACAGCTACGAATAATGAGGCAGAGCACGAAGCATTGATTGCAGGTTTAAAAATCGCGGCTAGGATGGGGGTACGCAACCTTGAAGCCTACGTGGACTCACGGCTTGTCGTAAACCACATCCTAGGAGGGTACGAAGCCAAGGAGGAGAACATGGTCCAATATCTGGAGAAAGTCAAGTCACTTATCGCTGGTTTTGGCAAGTTCTCTATCAAGCAGGTACCAAGAGGCGAGAATAAGAAGGCGGACGCTCTTAGCAAAATTAGGGGTGTACGTTCGGGCGGTTTACGGTCTAGTAGGGTTAATCGGTTTGGATTTTTCGGTTTTTAAAACTAAATTTGAACAACCAATACCCAAACCAAAATTACCAAACCAAACCAATCCGACTAAATAAACAATGGGGTTATTTGGATTGGTTCTCCATAAAACCAAATAAGAACCTAATCTATAAATGGTATATTTTCTTTACCATTATTACAACTTAATAAAACATACACACTTATATTGCAACAAATGGAGCTGATAATAATCTAAAAGCTGATTATTGATTAACATCAAGTCACCAGTACACCATTGCTCATACGAAATTCATTAAAACAAGAACCCAAATGAAAAAACAAAATGAAAGTAAAACCATGCATAAGTTCAAGACAAAAGAAACATCAAACCACAAAACAAACTCAAAAGTAAAACCATCGATCATCACTGCTCCATCTTAAACACCATTACTTCCCTCTTTCACAAGCTCTACATTAATATGAAGAAACAAAATTAGGTTGTATAGATACAGTTAGAGTATAAAGGAAAAAATGAATTATAAAGTATAAGTTTAATGGTATAGATATAGTTACCGTCTTCAATCTTTTGTACCTCATCCCAATTTTCTGCAACATCTAACAACATAGAATTTTCATGAAACCAATCTTGAGTGTAGATTAAACTTTCAACAACAGGAGGGGTTAGAGAACTCCTAAATGCATCTAACACCCTCCCACCAGTGCTAAACACAGATTCAGAAGCCACCGTAGAGATGGGAGTTGCCAGAATATCTCTAGCAAGCAAGGATAGTACAGGAAACCTCGGGCTGTTAACCTTCCACCAATTCAGTATACTAAACTTATCTGATTCATCTTTGACATCCTCATTCAGATACCTATCTAACTCCGACTTTGAGTCATGTAATCCACTTTCAGACTTTCTTCTTTTCATTTCCATTCGAACCTGTTGGAACAAAAAAGACAAAACAATAAGTATTTAACAAAGTAATTTATAGTTTAAAAGAAAATATGTGGGAAATACTTACCTTTTGTTCTAAAATGACCGACGACTCGATAACAGGAGTCGTAGTTGCAGAACGCTTATTCATCGATGATGAAGCATCGTCAGATTCAAACAATGTATGTGTCTCTGGCGAGGCATGGATTCTGACATAATCTTCATACAATTCAACCAAAGAAGCTTTTATCATAGCACACATAGGTTTTCCTTCAATTTTCCCATAAACATCCCCCAATAACACTTCCACATACTCAAACTTGTTTCTCGGATCAAGCACAGAAGCAACAACTATTGCCATATTACATCTTTCTAAGCTCCCATAGTACTTATCAAACTTGCATTTCATGATCTTCGCCATTGCAGCAAGATTTGCATCAGGTACCCCACTAATACAATTATTGAGAGCCGCATTGATGGATGTAATATCATCCAAAAAGCTGTTTGATGTTACATATAATGTCCCCGATACCTTCAAAGTAAGCTCATAGAAATGCTCCAAAAACTTAGTTAATCTTCTCACATTCGCCCAGTCAGATGAAATAGGCACCCCGGTCTTCTCAAGATCATCTCTATAATGACGGTCCTCGTTGTCATATCTACTAAAGGCCCTCTCATACTTTTGTGCCGTGTCCAACATCAAATAAGTAGAATTCCAACGTGTTGGAACATCTAGAATCAAACTTTTGCTACTTGGACACTTTTCAATTTCAGCATATTCCTTAAATTTCGCCAACCTTTGAGGGGATTGTCTGATGTATTTCACAACAGCCCTGACACAGTCAACTGACTTCCCAATATGACTCAAACCATCTTGAACAATTAGATTCATTACATGAGCCGTACAACGCACATGTAACCATTTACCTTCCAAAACAGATTTCTCCCAATTAGCAAACTTGCTTTTCAAATACACAACCGCCACATCATTAGCACTAGCATTGTCTACCGTAACGGTAAAAACATTAGACTCGATCCCCCATTTTAGCAAGCACATCTCCATCGCCTTTCCAATATCAACACCCCAATGACTAGATATGGGGCAAAAGTTCAACACCTTTTTCCTTAAAACCCAATCATTGTCGATATAATGAGCAGTGAGACACATGTAGTTAATTCGCTGTAGAGAAGTCCATGTGTCGGTAGTCAAGCAGATCCTACCAACATTTCCCCTGAGTTGAACACCAAATTTCTTCTTTTCCTCAATATAAAGCTTCACACAGTCTCTTGCCATGGTAATTCGGAACGGAGTATGAAACAATGGTTGTGTAGCATTCAAAAAATGCTTAAACCCTTTTCCCTCTACGAACTTAAACGGCAACTCATCTACAATCAACATGTACGCCAAGGACCTCCTAATTGATTGCTGGTCAAATATCCAAGCAATTATTCTCCGATCATCACCATCTCCTTTTTGAACTGACAATTGTGTTTGACCATCGAGCATGTTTCCAGGAAACTTGTCACAAACTTTCAGATGGCCTCGCAAGGTACTTGTTCCATGAATTCTGGTGTCTGAACAGTACTCCTTAGCATAATATCGACACTTAATTTTTTTCTCTCCTTGGTCATTAAGAAATGATTCATAATGACCCCACACCAAAGACCTTTTGCGGGTTGCCCTAGTTTTCTTTGGTTTCTCTTGTGCGTTGCTTTCCAACTCTACCACATTCTTCACGTTTACATGTTCCTCGCGTTCTTCTTGATACATCTAAGAAACAAGAATAGTAATAGTTATTTGCTTATTTTGAAATTAAACCAACACACATTCACTCTAATGGAAACTGTCTACAAGATAAATTCAGACACAAAATCAGCACCTTACAAATGGTACTTGCTAAAAGTTAAGAGTTATCCTACTAGAAAGAAATCCACTGAAGTTGTTAGCATCTTCACATATACTACATATACTGAGGTCCATGTTCAGTAGACTATGTTTAGTATGATTAAATGGATTTTCAGAAATATATAGTAATGGAATGATAAGCTAAGAGAATAGTAGATTAGATACTAAAACAGTAAAACATCTATCAAGTTTAGATGAAATTAATATTACAAGTTTAATAAGTAACCCGCATTTGGTTGGTCGCAAAGAAAAGTTCATAACATAAAACTTTCTTATGCCATGATGATATAAATGAGTAGACTTTTCTGTTTTCTGTATACTCAAAATCAGATTTCACAATACAGATAGTAAATTTAAAAGAGATTACAGTAGCTTTACCAAGAGTACCCTTCACTAATCCCATCTAAATTTTTTTATTAACAGTAGCTATTTTTATAACAGGAGTTTAAATCTAGTCAAAAAATAGGTTGGTGTTGTTGTAAAAGCTTCAATGGTGGAATCATCTTCATCATCATCTTTTGAAAATAATAATAATAATAATAATAATGGTTTTCTTAAAAGTATGGAACAAGCTTGGTTAATTTCTCACGTACACACTTTTTTAATTAGTTTTCAATTAGTTTGTTTATGTTTTTTGTCAAAATGGTAAAAGTATATTAAGCTCTCAAACACAATGGCCTTATGGCTTTTCTGATTTTAGAAGTATATGGTTTAAGTTACTGCCTTAGAATTGTATTATTTAGATATGTACATTCTAACCAACATGACTCTTAACCATTTTTCAACAATATGTTTCTGATCTTATGAACAAATTTAAAACGATGACGTGATTATATTACTCATTACCGGTAATAGCAAAAAGAAAAAGAGAAGGTTTTAGTCCAACACAATCGGTTCACACATCCAGTTCAGTAAGGTTGACACTTTCCATCTATTATACTTTATTATCTGTACTTATTATATAAAGAGTGTATATCCAAACCTAACTCCAATCTTAATCCCAAACTAATCCCAAAGCTATTTTCGAACTAAATAGAAATGAAATTAAAATGGGTCCTAATGGGTGTTTTAAGTCTAAGACTTGAGGTGAGAGATGGCATTACAATTACTGACCATAAACATATAGCTTACTTCTTCAAGAAAGACGATACATTACAAAGTGGCATGTAACTAATATGATGTTATTGTTTAGTTTTTTCATCTTATCAAAAAATTAAGGTTTTTTAAATATACCTTATCTGCTTATAGCATGGAGGTCAAACCAATGCCTATACTTCCTCTGACCACACCAATTAACACAAGAACAAACTTATATGAAGTAAACAAGTAGCAGTTAGTGGGTAACAATTTTATGAATGGATGAACCTTTAATTACTAAAAAATCAAATGATAAGCTACAAACTACAACAATAAACACATGAATTGAAATCTAATTTTCGAAATTGATAACAAATATAAAAAATTGAAGCAATGAACTGATAAAAACAGAAATTAAAGCAAATGGGTTTGAGATTTATAAGACACATACCATAACCATAGTGAAACCTTGAGATCGAAATGAAAACTATCGGGATCAAATCAATAATATCAAAACCCAGAATCACTTTGAAATCGAAATTTTTGAGTGGTGTGGTGATTTGTGAATGCAGGGATCTAATTTTATAGGTGAAAAAATGGGATGGTTAATGATATGAATCCTTGATTTTTGGGTGCGTGATTTGAGTGTGATGAGTTACAGAAGGATGTTTCAGAAAATAGAGAAAAAGAAATTAATTCTCAATATTTGATTGATGACTTTCTCTTAAATGAAAACACTATCATTTGACTTTTCAATATACATCGGGTATTCGGGTGAAAACCGAATCGAGCATATTAAACCCAAATCCGATCCAAAAACCCATATTATGTTTCGGGTGCAACCAAAATCCGAACCAAACCCAATTAAGCCAAACCCATTTCACCCGCTTTCATTTGGGTCGGTCGGTTTTTCGGGTCAACCAATATAATGAACACCCCTAAGCAAAATCGCATCCACGAGCTTCGCGCATCTCCCCAAACAAGTGTTGGTAGAAATACTCAAGGATAAATCCATTGCAGGATAAGAGGTCGCGACAATAGTTGACGAGGAGGAACCTACATGGGTGACCCCGATCATAAACTATTTAGCAAACGAAACCCTTCCGGATGATGAAACGGAGGCACGTCGCATTAAAAGGAAGTCACAACAGTTTGAATTCCGCGATGGTATCTTGTACAAGCCCTAATTCTTATAGCCGTGGTTACGGTGTGTTGGTCCACGCCAAGCCAGTTATGTGATTAGTGAAATTCATGAAGGTTCGTGTGGCATGCACGCAGGTCCCAGATCAGTGGTATCACGGGCTCTACACATAGGATACTATTGGTCGACTATGCATCGAGACGTACGAGATATAATTCTCAAATGTAACAATTTCCAGGTGCATAGGCCAGTGCCGCGTCACCTACAACAGGAGCTGACACCCATCACATCCCCATGGCCATTTTACAAGTGGGGAATCGACATAGCATGTCCTTTTCCTGTTGCAGCCAGAGGCGTTAAGTTCTTGTTTTTTTGGTAAAAGGGTAACAATGACCCCGGTAAATAGAACCAAAAAAAGTGTTGAAGTACAAGGAATGTGGCTGAAATACCACATTAACCGCAAGCTACAGGCAGCTTGTTAAACAAAATGTTTATAACAGGCCATAAACATTAACTAGTCTAGAATACTGGAAATATATAAACTAGACAGTAACCAAGACGATAACATAAAGTTACGTGGAAAATAATAAAATATCAACATGGGATCAGCCAGTTGGAGTGCTTGCCCCAATATTAGTGTTAAGAAGATTCACCGATTCATCAAAGACGACCTCGACTCCCTCCTCCTCCTCATTATCTTCCTCGCTTACTTGAACCCCTTCGTCAATACCAGGCATGGAAAAAGATGAAAAATTATTAGATGTAGAAACACTGCTCATTTGAGCTTTACCCTTGTTCGGACCATTAGGATTGCTAGACTGCTGCAACTGACCAGATTTAGTATTCAACTTACTACTATTATCACCACTCGTACTTGCAGTATCCAAGTGAGTTTTTGAACGAAAAGCAACCGTCTTACCTGTTTGGAAACCCTTGCTCAATGGAACACCTCTCGAAACTTGATTCCCTAAATTACCTTTGTACTTCTTCCTCTTGCTTTGCACTTGTTGGAATCCATCATTATCAGCATGAGTTGTCACATTTTCAACCGTTTTAGGTTTAACATTTTTCGGACAAGAATCTAAGGAATGACCAAAAAGATTACAAGTATGACATCTAGGCGGTTTCCATTCGTATTCAACACGAATTAATTCCTTAGTACAACCAGAGCCATCAAGATCCGGGACACCAATAGTAACGTTATCTATAAATTCCGAATCAGCATTCATCTTAATAAGACAACGAGCAAAACTACAACGACCCCAAGACTCTTTGCACATACTATCAGTATAATTATCCATCATAATAAACTTACCAAGAAACGAAGCAATTAAACTAATACCTTCCTCTTCAAAAACCTGTAGCGGGACATCATGAAACTTGACCCATACCGGAATACGAGTTAGTTCCTCCTTTAGAAGATTCGTTTTCATAGTCCATTTCTTAAGAAAAATTGGTGAATTACGAACCATCCACGGACCACCTTCCAGAACCGCATTAAGACCCTCACTAGACCCAAATTTAAAAAAGAAAAAAACCTTTCTCATTCATCATGATACGCTTAAGACCATGTTTTGCCCAGTTAGCAAAATACTCAACCACAGGAAATGCAATCCTTTTACCAAGAAAGTAACCATATAAAGTGTTGTGGTAGCGAGTATTTACTTTTTCAACGACCTTCCTAGGAATAGAGATATTAACCCCTTCACAGACATTTTCAGAATTAAACGAAGAAGAGACTGCATTAATACCTCCATTAGTAGACATAACCATATCAGCTTCAAATTTGCAAAGTAACTCCAGAATTTCTTTAGCACGGTCATGAGGCGTTAAGTTCTTGATCGTAGCCATGGACTACTTTACTCGCTGGATAGAGGCTAAGGCGGTAGCTACAATTACGGGCAAACAGGTAAAAAAGTTTGTTTGGGAAAACATTGTATGTCGTTTTGGTTTACCAGGGGAGATTATCTCGGACAACGGTAATCAGTTTGCGGACAATCCGTTCAAATATTGGTGCCCGGCGCTTAACATCAAACTGCGTTTCGCATCAGTTAAACACCCACAAACTAATGGTTTAGTGGAACGGGCGAATAGAAGCCTAGGGAACGAAATAACGCTTAAATGAGAGAAGTGCCAAGTGGGTGGACGAACTACCACATGTCATATGGTCACACAGAACAATGATCAAAATGGCTAATGGGGACACTCCATTTGCATTAGCCTATGGAACCGAGGCATTCATACCAACATAGATTGGAATGCCAACAATCCGCACGGCGGAAATCAACGTCGTCACGAAAAAAATGAGGAACTCAGGGTTAATTTAGACTTGCTAGAGGAAAAAAGGGAGGTAGCAGCCATAAACGAAGCTAAAGCTAAGGCACGGATGAAAGCTTATTACGACTCCAAAGTCAAGAACATTTCCTTTCGACCAGGGGATTTTGTCTATCGTGCAAACAAGGCAAGTCGCGCGGAGAACACGGGAAAACTAGGACCAAAGTGGGAAGGACCGTACAAAGCCACGTAAGCTTTGGGGCTAGGTGCGTACAAGTTGCGTGACATGGAGGGCCATGACTTGGATCGTACATGGAACATTTGCAACCTCAAAAGGTGCTATCTCTAAAAGGCTACGGCCTCTGCATGGGCATTTCGCTGTAGACAGCTTCAATAAAGATCCATGTAATTTTGCTTTTATGTTTTCTAGGTTCTATTTGTCTTAGGATTTTATCATTCTGTCAAAAATCGTAACCGTGATAATAAAACGTCGTGGTTCCTAGCTAGCTCCGCAGCTTGTTCTTGTGCAAATTGTGTCTTTTGTGTGTACTTAGGATTACTTTTTGTTTACATTCTTAAGTTTTATTTCTTATTTATATGCATTCATTCAACCGTACATGTACTATTCGTTTCCATGTGAAGCAAGAGGATTAAGTGAACCTAATAATTCAACTTGTCGCATAAGAGGGATGCAACCCCGCGACACGGATCATGAATCCTTACTAGACACCTTATTCACAAGACGTTGTAATAAGTTTCCGCATACCGCCCTTACATAAGGCCGGACATGATAAAGACACACAGTGCACGTCTAGTAAAATATAGACTTGTTCTTTTTTGTAAGCCGTGATAAATCACGCATGGATATTCAATGGATATACAATTATCTAAATATAAAAGACAAGTTTCAAATAAATACATCAAAGTACCGTGAACATTCACGGCCAAAGTAGTTACAATACAAACTGTTGTACAAAATATAAAGTGTTTTAATGCCGTGGCCACCCACGGACGAATATTACAAAACATAAGTTATTGTTTATTACAAACAAATATAATCAATGGGGTAGCGTAGACTCCCCAAGCTCTTTCCTACGCTGCGCTAGAGACTCATGGGAGGATCCTTCTGGCATGGCGTGGCTCCCTTCTAGTAATGTCACACCATGCATGGTCGGGGCTGTCACGGACACTCCGTCAGACCATGGAAGATGGGCGGATCGCACCCTTTCTTCATCAAGGCCCGATCCACGTTAGCCTTAATGGCTTCTTCCAATATCCTTTCTCCCTTAAGGGCCCATGGGTTCTCGGAGGGAGGATTATCTGCATATAGTTGAACAGAAAGCTGAGAGTTGAAGTCCGCTTCTACACACAAGTTCTCTATGACCATATCGATGGGTGCGTCCTTTTGCGCCTCGATCTTGTCTAGCAAGGGATACTCGATTTGGTCCAAGCCCGCCATGGACGCGGTCATCTTATTCTCAGCATCTGGCTTATGGTAGGCATGGTCCTTGATATCCTTGCCCTGGCCTATCCACTCCGCCCCAGCTAAAAGCCTCTCGTGCCTACCGCGATCTATACCGTCAGGAACCACATCAACGAAACGCTGGGCCAGTTCAGGAGACTCTACAATCTTGTTCATGGCCAATCTCAGGTCGTATCCTATCATTCACTTATGGCCGACAATAGCTATGAGCATGTGAGGGTATAATCATCATTAAAATCCATTGCCATGGCGTCCAGCCGCGTGTCCATCTCCCCTAATCGCTCATCCACGACCTTCTCGTGCTCAACCTTGTAGTCCACAAAGGTCGAGGCCAGATGTTCCTTACTCTTCACCATAAGGCGTAGATCATCGCGCTCTTTGGTAAGGGCAACCACGTCCTTTGTCACCGATTGGGCAGTTGCCTCTACGGATGCAACCTGCTGGTATAATGATTCTTATTATCAAGCAATAATGGAATATATACATGGCAAGAGATATAAGACCAAGATGGAGTAAGGTTGGGTGTACCTTCTCACGCAAGGATTGGGCCTCGGCTTCTAGCTCCGCAATGCGGTCTTCACGGGCGGTGGTGTGGCTCACCTGCTCCTTGATGGTCACTTCTACCAAGGACAAATCAGCTTGCAGGGTTGCTATGGTTTCCTCGTGTTTTTCAACCAACTTTTCCCTACGAGCGACTTTCCTGTCTGCACCTCCTTACGTGACCCAAGGCTCTTTCAAAGCGGTGTCGTAGTGTCGTGCTAATAGTCATTTGGTACGTCGTGGCCATGTTGAACTGCTCAAGCAGAGTTCCACGGGTGAGCTCGTTTAAGTTTTGGACCAGGCTGGGTGGAGTCAAATGATCAACAAACTCCTTGCACTCTTCCTCTGTCTCTAGCTTAGTCAGCTCGGACAAGTTCTATTACGGGCAGAGGCAGGGAGCTGGTCCTCAGATTGTGGCTCCTCTACAGAGGTGGGAGGAGGGGTTAGTGGTATATCATGTATCACATGCAATGTTTTCCTGACAACATCCTCCTCACGCTGTACGACCGTAGGTTCTACCTTGTTATTTCATAAATTGATAAGTCTATTCAGGTTTTGTACTGCTTATTTAGAAAAAAATAAAAGAACAAAACGTTGTGGTGTATCACTAACGTTGCTGTTGTTGTGGGCGTTGTGTTGGTGAGAGCAACGGCGCTTACTGGTGTAGCCTTCCAAACAATCTTGTCCACATGTTCTTCTGTTACGACCGGAGGCGGCAGGGGGTTGGTTAGAGGCGCGGTAGTACTGCTAATTTCTTGATATTGGGGGTGGTCTTTGCGCAACCTCTTGGCAGATGCGTTAAAGGCCCCCGCCTCCACTTCCACCTCTTTCACAACCTTCCTAGTGGTTTTGCGTTTTCTCGAGGCAGGCTTTGGTTGCGTCGAAGTGCTGGTCTCCTGGGCCACCTCCTCTTCATCTTCATTATCAAATGATCGGTTGATGGATGAGTCGGTGGGCTGCTCTATGTTGTCATCTTTCTTTTCTTAGCGGGGGAGGAGATCTTGTTGGCTGTACCGTTACCATCTTCCAGCAATTGCTGGTCACCATCCTCCTTGAGAAAGTCCAGCGGTGACTTCTCAAGCCCAGTATCTCCCATATCATAGTCCAGCCCTTGCACTTCCTCTAGTGGGACGGTTAAATTCTGGGTGGCAACAAGCAGGGGTGGCTCGTCCTGGCGTAATGGTCGAGAACCTTCATTCCCTTGGAGGGACCTCCTTTGCGTAGAAGTCCAAATAGCCTCATCTCTGCGGATATGTGCATACAAATGTGTTAGTTACATACAAAGCATGTTACAAATGTGTTTGGTAAATAAAATATACCCACCCTGTCTACGGTCGTTCAAGAAGCATGGATATATGTCCTCCCTGCCGAAGTAGTTATGGCTAATACCTACCAAGCATAGGAAGTTCTCCGGTAGGTCCTTATGGAAATGAGTGCGATGGGTATCTAAGATTCAAACATCCTACTACTGTATTCGTTTGTTGGGGGTGGATAATCTTTCGGACTACGGTTCTTAGAACAAAGGGGGTGGGGAAGACCTTGGCATCTACCAAAAAGTACCGGTCGTACCAATTCTTAAGCGAGTCTAGAGCCTTGTTGTAACACATTGGGGCGTTCGCAAACTGCTTTTTGAATGACAGCCACCCATTTACCATTTGGGGGGCATAAAAGACCCTAAACTAACTTACGGTGGGGGCTACGTCACACGTATGGCATGTGATCTCAAATTGGTTTATTTTACATGCGCCTATACAATGTAATTGGGTTATATGGATGTCGTCATATATCAGGATGACTACAAGAAACCTAGACAAGGGGATACGGTAATTGGCTGAGTCAAACAGGCGCGTGTATACACCTATTTTTCCCACCGGAGCATCCGTTATAGCTTCTTCATCACCCTGATAGGTGGGATGAACGCTTTTATTTGGTAATCAGAACAGAACTCAATGAATTTCTTCAGAGATAATACATTGAGCACGGTCGTGATTGTGGGGTTGTCTTTCACCATGATTTATAAATATATGGAGAAGGGCACGGTAATCTAACCTGGTACAATGGATATCCATGGAAATAAAGTAGAAGGAATGAAGGAGAATGCAACAATGGTGGTAGAAAGAATGAGATGTGTGTGTGCACAGTCATGCACACAGGGTTTTATAGGGTTACCTCAGTTCACGAGGTGGCCTGGATGACTGCCACATGTAATCCACTACGCCCATCCAATGGATGGGATAACTGAAAAAGTTGAAACGTTAGAGGGACCCACGGGTCACCTTATAACAGTTTTTGCGTGGCTCAAGGGTGGGCCCACGTGGTGCACTTTTGCATAGAAACATCCGATCAGTCATCCTGACCTTGCCTACCATTAATGCATTCATTAATGTTGTCCTGGTCGACAGTTTTTTGTGTGCGGCTATTTTCGTAGAGAGAGTATAAGGGACATAGGGTAGTCTAGAGGTTACGCCTACGGCTGTAACAACTAGACTGGGGGGACATGACGACGTATAGTCCCCAGCCAGGTCATGAACCTGGCACACGGGTACTACCCATATCTGGCCGATCACGGGCGGGTTGGATTAGTGTTATTTGAGCTTGTGGGCTTCGAGTGAACAGTGGCCACATAGGTTATGTGCGGCCCACGACCCGGCACAGCCGGTACAGGGTTAGACAGAATCAGAACCCAATTGGGATTGTGATTTACCCTAAAGTATATGATATACACTAACCATAATTAGAAGATAAAAATGAAGCTAATTATGGTACTTATCCTTTGCTTGGGGCCAAAGCATCGGTGAAAGCCCACTAGGGTTTTATCGCCTATATAAGGAACCCCAAGGGTTCCACAAAGGTATTGTATTCTTCACACTCTCACACCTCATACGATTACTAACCCTAAACCGATTACTTACTCTCACGCTGGAGTCTAATCGTGGGATACAATCCCACGGTAAGCCTAACAGCGTGTTGGTCTTAGTGTGCAGGATCCCAACCCGAAGTTTACTTGGTGCAGGAGCCGGAGCCCAAGCACCCGAATTAAGTCTAATTCATGTCAAGCTAGGATCATCCAACTTTTGTATCAACACCATACACTAAAGCAAATGAGCTTATTCGCTTTCCCAAATTTAGATAAGCCCAAAATCATAAGATAACTCAATATAACATCATAATTAATCAAAAACTTAAAAGGTTCACGTGGTGGAGAATAGTTCTTAGGTGAAAATACATTGCAAGTTAAAGCATATAGATGTCTTGATATCAACATGAACAAACATTTAATCGAGCAGATAATGTGCATATGCATAACAATTTAAGACCAATAAAAATTCAAATTAAAATGCAAATTTTACATCATAAAACGAACGTGGTTGGAGAATGTAATTTGAACCTACAAACGTTACAATCAAAATTGTAGTAACTTATAGTTGAACATACATTATTTTTCTAGTTTTCCATTTAAAACCCCCTAGAAACAACAAAGAAGTGACAAATTAAAAAGGATTGTTGCAATCCAATTCAAGCAAATATATTAAAGCTGAATTAAAATAATTAAGTGCAAGAAATTGAGTTTTTACCTTTAACATGATTGTCACACCCCCAAACTCACTACAGCGAAAGACTTGCTTTAGGGGCTTGTGACTTCATGAGTATTCGAGAGCTTGATCCGAGAGAAGACCTCTATATGCCAAAACCACAATGAAGACTCCAAATAATCCCTATAGTCAAGTACCTGAGAATACATGCTTAAAATCTTAACATAAAGTTGGTGAGTTCATAAGTTTATTTAGTTTAAAACGTTTAAGAGTTTCAAAAGATATTAACGTCAACTGCTGAAAGTAATTTTGTAAAATAGTTTAGAAAATTCAAGTTTACAAGTAAATTAACGTTTACCACAAAATCCAAAATTAGTATTTCAGCAGCAATATTACAGTTCACAAAATGATTTTGTTACGTTTCTAACTCATATTCACAATTACTAGGAGTTAGACATATTTTCGTAATTATAAGAGAATTGCACACGTGTTCGTAGTTATAAAGGAGTTACACCTATGTTTTCTCAAGACACCGAAACTTTAACAGAGTTTCATTGTTTCTATTGTTTCATAGTTTACAGAATTTCAAATGCATCCGATGGCCATATGACCCACCAATCTCGGATGTGGGCGTCACCCCAAAATAGATCTATCCACTTTCATTCACGCTTACGTTCAGTAATTAACGGTGCATGTTAGTTTCCGCTTCTGGGACATTTCAACCATTTTCAATGATTCAGTTTTTGTTTCCAGTTTCAGTTATGTTTAACAGTTTAAATCAAGCAACAATGTTCGTCTACATAGATTATGCAGTTCATAAATAAATTTCCAAACCAGTCTGTCAATAGCAAATAAGTAGCATGCATCACCCCCAAAATAGCTATAAAACATTTATAAACAAGTAAAAGTGGGGTATGAACTCTACGGTTAAAATAGCATAATGTAGACAGGGAGAAATAATAGCTTGAAACAATCTGTAGCCTAAATTAAATAAGGATGTATTACTATACAAGCATAAAGAAATAAACGTAGCACTTAGTCCCCTAGTATGTGCTTGAGTTTATTTAAATAAATCGATAATTTTTAACACTTGCGAAAATTTAACGTTTTAATAAAAGTGTAGTCATTTAATCGAGATATATTTAGCAATTTTGAACATTCTGTTTTCGAGGCAATTTATTTAGCTAAGTCGTTTAATGGGTCAAATATCCTAAATACATATTATATCTTTTTTTACTTAAATTATTTCTAATTAGCAAAGTTTAAAAGTTATTATTTATAAATAATTAAAAAAATGTTCAGTTTCCTTTAAGGAAACATATGTCATGTGTTGCGGAATTAGGCACCGGGAAAAGATATCAGTATTTGGCAAAAACGCATTTCATTCCTGTATGCTTAGTCTTGGGTGGGGATGATATCGACACTTTTTCAGCGTGAACAGCGGGCTCAATAGTAGCCCGCGGAGTAAACCGTAAGTACCGTTTGATAACTTGTCGGGTGGTCTATAAGAAGGTATTTTAAGTTTTATAAACCGATGTCGTTTGATTGGTTAAAATCGGGTTCGAAGTGAGGGTCATGAAATTGTTTTTGAAGAAACAAGTTTAACGAGCTAGTTTCGGTCTCGTCTATTGGTTTCGATAGGGACTTTCAGGTCGACCGGAAGTATGCCCGTGTAGACGGCATGGCCGTCTACAACTCCCGTCATGTGCCTGTCTTGGGGAAAGGTCGTTTCGAGGGTCTAATTAAGGTCGAAAAAAGTCGAGTTGGGACTTGCTACACATCTTAAGTTGGTCATTGTTACTGGTTGAATGCAAATAATTCAAGTCTCACATACTTGTTTTCAAATGGTTGTCCCACACTCGATACTCGACCAAAATAAGTAATTCTTTTTGCGTCCATGACTTGACATTAGTGGCTACGATAACAGATAAAAGTCTCGGCTTATAACAGACTGATTTGTTTTCAAATCAGGATCGAAATGGCAGGTTGAGTCCAACTTTTCGAATACATGCATTTATTTATAAAAATTATTCCCTTATTTTTAGCAGAATATGTTTGATGGTTCACTATTTTTTCTTTGACATATTAAGGAACCATGAGCAGTATTAGTTTATGGTTTACCAAAAGTTTCTCAAGCACATCACTATGGAAGCTAGTTTATGGTTTACAAAAGTTTCTCAAGCACATCATTATGGAAGCTATAAAACGTAAAATCTGATTTAAAATGGATAGGAAAAGCTTGACTCACAGACGGCATGGTGGTATGCGACTTAAAATGAGCAGATGCAATAAAACCATATTCTTCTTGACACTTAACGAGGATATAACCCAAAACCATCAAAACTCAGTCTTCTTAATACTCGGTACCACCTAACCTTGTCCTCTATCTCGTGATCATGAATAACCAAAGGGAGGGCATGTTTGCTTATCGACTACCAAGAATAAATAACCATGGAAGATTTAGGGTTAGGAAGGCTTTATGGTTTACTAGTGTTTATGGTTAATTCATTATGGGTGACTTATTGTTTATGTGTATTACTTGTTGGTCGATGAAATAGAACAAAGGAAACAACATGGAGAGTGTCCCTTGATGTATGAAAAGGAAAGAAGTTTATGATGTGAGAGTTTTTATCTTAAGTGTTCTTGGGTATCTTTGGTATGTTGTCTTGTATCATGTAGCAGGAAGATCAAAGAAATGATAATGTGTTTTGTGCTTCTAAAGAAATAATAATATCATGTAGCAGGAAGATCAAAGAAATAATAATAACTATAGAAGCAAACTTGGTATGTTGAATAGTCACATGACGCTTCACATGTTTGTGTAAGTTTATCTTTGGTATTTTGTTTCTTTTGGGGATATTGATGGCGACACAGGAGAAGAGTGTACTAAGATCAGTAGCAGAAAGGAAGAAAACAAATGAAAAAGAAAGGAAATGATGTTGGCAGTATGTAGAAAATAGGGATAGAGTGTTTTGTTTATTGTATGTCTTGATTTAACAATAGGAAGAAACAAATGGAGAAAAATACCTCTCAAGGATTTGGGCAGTGATGCACAGAGAAGTCACGGGTTCCAAAAGAATAAAAAAGAAAATGACAAAAAGAGACATTAGGGATCAAAATTTTTTGTGAAAACCAGATAGGTTATAGACTGGTAATAATAGTTCTTGTATAAGGGTCTAATATAAAAGAAGATGTGTACTGTGACAATCCGTCAATTTGAGGTCGCTATTTTATTCTCAAGTATTATTTATAATCATTATTTTATTGTTAGTTTATGAACTCACTCACTTTTGGGAAGAAATTAGGGTTTACGTCTTAAATTAACATCATCTACGTTAGGTGTTTACGTTTACATACTCCATTTTTGTGACAGTCCGACATTTTCAGGTAGTAAATTTATTCCTTTATTTAGAAATTTTATTTTTGTGTTGGTTCATGAACTCACATAATTACGAGAAGAAATTAGGGTTTATATGTATAATTTAACGTCTTTTACGTTTAAACCGGAAACCCTAGGTTTACGTATTTACGCTTTTGTGCTCCGTTTTTGATGAGACAATTTTTATTATAGTCGTTTTGTGCCGTAGTTTCATATTTTGCAAAAACGTTTTTCGTAAATCGACCCGAGGGTACGTAAATCGAGGAAACTAGAATCGAGGAGTACCCGTAAAATTTTAGGGATGATACAAAATATAACACTTGTCCCACCCCTAATAGGGGCGGATTCACCAAGAGGGAACCCCTCTTTGGTGTCAAGTTTTGGCTAAATGTATGAGACACTTGTCTCATACCTTGGCTAGATACTTAACCTCAAACTTCTCACACACACCTTCATTCTTGCATGTGTTAACAAGAAAACTTCTCAAACTCTCCTCCTCTCCCTCTTGTAGCCGTCCACCATCACCACCACACCACCATTTTCATAAAATTTCAACCAAAAACATTAGCTATATTCAAGATATAATGAAACCTACATAAAAGAAGGATGATTTGAGGTGATTTCAAGTTGTGCAAAAAGGTTTCTCTGGAGTTTTGGGGCTGATTTCTAAATAAAAGTATACTCATTTGAAGATCACAAAAAGTTGATTTAAAAGTCTAAAGATTTGGGTACAAAGATCAAGCTTTGTTCATCCAAATTTCATCATTTTCCATCATTTTGTTTTTTTTTTGGTAAAGGGTTGCCCCGGTAAATATATTAACCAAAAAAACGTTGAAGTACAAAGGAATGTGGCTAAGATACCACATTAACCGCAAGCTACAGGAAGCTTGTTAATAAAAGGAAATGAAACACCAAAACCTAATACATACTTCTACTGATTGACATAAATGCAACATTAGCAAAAGCTAACAAGAAAAATTCTTGAAACCATGCGACCAACGCACCATACCAGCAGCAACATAAAGAGAGCAAAAGATCCAAATAAGGCCGCCTCCTTAAAAAACCTTTACAAGAAAAACCCAATGGGAAAAACCCCGCAAAGGGAAAAAGAGTACGACCCTTACCCAGCACTCCCATCATGATCAATACACACCTTAGGGATTTTCCAATCTTCAAGAATCACTAGAGACACTGAAGAAATCTTCTTGAATTTAAAAGTGAGAAGCTTGAGCCGAACCGTATCACAAACTGAAGTCACAAGCTTAGCAACCGTCAAATACTTCTTGTTAAAAAGCCTATTATTTCGCTCTCTCCAAATGAAGTAGACCGAAGATGCTAACACAACCCGAGCAATGATACTAACAACCGAACACCCCTTAGCTAAGGGTCTAATAAACTCCACAATATCAATCAAACGCGGAGAAATATTGTGCATCCACACCTCCCACGCAATTGTAACCAAACCTGTGTAGAATAAGAACATTCAAAGAAAAGATGATTATGCGAGTCAGGGACCTGATTACACAAGGGGCACTTAAGCAACGAAAGATCAACATGAGGCCCAACATCCCATTGCTTAAGGCGGTCTTGCGTTTTCCATCATTTTGTTGGTATAAAGATTTTTTCTTTCTATCATCTTCTTATTTTTGTAAAGTAATTGTCTATTTACTTTCAAATGTATATGTATGATAGTTATGAATGATGATCAAGTGTTGTATGAGGATTTTGTGTCATTAGAATAAGTTAATGAGGCTAAATCTACAAGTAAAAGATGATAAAAACATAACTAGATAACTAGGCTGTGAAAAACAGTAAGTTTTAACATTTTAATTGATTAAATGGATTAGATTATTTGATATAATGATAGATAAATGAGTTTTAAATAAGTGGTTAATTGGCCACGCAATGGAATGTTAAAAATGAGCAAGATATGGCCAAAATACTTTTGATGTGCAAATCTGACTGGTCTGTTTTGGACGGATTAAAAGTCATATTTAGGGGCTGTTTGAGAAGGAGCTATAGAAGAATAAATTGTAGAGCATATTATGTAGTTTCAACATCAAAAATTTGTGGTTCTAAGTCATTATATTTTTTTTGGGTAAAAGGGACTATCCCGGTAAAATATATTACACAAAAAAACGTTGAAGTACAATCGGATGTAGGTGAAGTCCTAACATCACGACCCGTTACATGGGCAACAACCAGCACATACATATTGTGCACGAACCAAAATCCTACATAAAAGTGACATACCACTCTTATGACTACCAAAATAAATTGAAAACCATTACATATTAAATTTAAATTACACAACCCAAGTTTTCAACATATAGAGCAAACAACACTTTTCCGTCTCAAGATAAGATTGCCGAGTGGACGTACTAAGCCGCTAAAAGCAAGCTCAAACATCAACATGAGTCGAAGCTACACAACCCAAACCACGTTTGATTTGTATCTCACAACTTTTAACCCACGCGACCCCACAAATATCATCAATCACTTTCAAATATGTTTATTTGATAAACTTATCATCCGATATTTCCTCCGTGATTTTCTCCTCCATGATAATTGCATGAAATAAAAAGCATTGATGATCACATCACGTGACCACCACCTAGCTCAAGTAACACCAGCAATGCATGGAATATGAGGGTAAGAGCAAATCAAAACCAAACTCGTCCCTATGAAAATTTTGGTACCACGCGTGATAATCACATGAGCAAAGAAAACCCTAGTGCGATTAGGTTTTCTGATCTCTATCTCTCCATGAACTGAACACCTCCACGTAATGCTACAACCCGTCCACGAACAAAAAAACCAAACAGCGATATCATGAATACTTAGAAGAACCGAAGGTCCCCGTTATCACAAACGAAATGACAACGAAGTAACTACCCATGATTGATCAGCGAGTCTATACATATATACCATAGCAAAAGTCCGATATAAACAATCAAAGCACTAGACACCCAATCTCGACAAAACCAGAAATAATACTCATTACAAGGAAAAACCCTAGATACCTAGGGATTCTTGATCTCGCCGTCGCACCCATAAAACATACTACCCGATCTTCAGAAGCAACCATGAAAGATCTAATACAGCATCGACAAAACGTAACCCTAAAAAGGTTTTCATCATGTAAATCACAAGCCAACATCACAAACGATCCTCAAGATCAGAATTAATGAACCATATAGCCAAAACCCTAGTAACTAGGGTTTCCTTGATCTCGGTGTAGTAACACAGATCGTGCACTAAACCCTCAAAACTAAGAACGATTTTCTCATGATGATTATCAGTCAAGAAAGCGCGCCTCCTCCAATAATAACACAAACCTAAGTGATCGATTGCATACCACAAAAACAACATACCAGTTATGATGATCTAATTAGGTTATCAAAGGATCCTTCAAAAAAGAAACCACATGATATAAATCAAAACTAGACAATCAGAACGAGCATATTTGTTAGATGATAGAGATACGATCAAACATAGGTTGTGGCCGGAAAAATGATGGAGGAGGCGGCCATCAGATATGCTAACCATGGTGAACATGTGTTTTTACATTAGATTTCACAATAAGACATTTAATATTAAAAGACAACATGAGGTAAAATGATATATAAATAAATATGTAAAGGTGAATAATTGATAATAACTATTATAAAAATATGTTATATACTATAATAGATAAATATCACATTTAATTAAAATAAAACTCAAATAGTTTTCTAACTACAAACTATATACATAACTTTTACGTCTTTTTGGCTAAAACCGAAAAGATGGCGATTTCGTCAAGTAAAACTTAGATGGTCGGGACCCATATAATGTAAGATTTTTATAAGACACCTACTGGTATAGAAACACTTTTAACAAGCAAAAATCGACAAACCCGAGCTATGTAACTTATGGACCCGTAATGGACCAAATTAGCCTTGTTGGACCACTAGTCCCAACTAGTTTGGTTTAGCACTATTGGACTTGCTCATGGGCTCAACCCACTTAGGCCCAACATATGAGCAGAGGCCTGATCCTAAATGGATAAATGGACTAATAAAACATATTGGACCCTTGGTGACCTATTGGACCTTAACGCTTAAATGGGCTAAAATTAGTGTAATTGGATTAAGTTAACTAGATGCTTAACAACTAATAATATTGTGTAAAGTATAAAATCCCACTTGATCGTCATGTTTATGACTTGATTACATATACATGACAACTTTTTATAAATATTATTCGACATAGTCTAAGATCGAATATTATTTGTTAGGTATCCGTGATCGCGACGCACGCCGTACACTTTAGTTGCCGATAACCCGCCTTTCCCAACCAACGTGAGTTCATAGCCTCGCTCTCTTGTAAATATTTTATGAAATGTTTTATAAACACGCGAGGGAGATAACATGCTAGTTTTAATAAAAATAGAACACAAGTGGTCCCGATTGTATGCTTATTGATATGGACCCGATTGATATGATGACCGAATGAATGATTGAAATGGATTATTATTAGTTAGGTTATGTCACTATAAGTCCCATTAGCATGAATTGTGAACTATCGGGAGTTGGTAGACGCTTATGCATATAATAGTACTATTTGGGGAAGATCACCCCAGTTCGCGTCTTGACGGCTGATCCCCGTTGTGTCACATTGATTGGCAAGCGAATTTATGTATGAGAGGGATAAATTTAGCGTGATTTTTGTGACGACACGCTGTTTTAAATGGGCAAATGAATTCCGGGCTAGCTACCTGATATATATTATAGAAAGGTAACAATGTCATGCGGCTTATAATAATCCGATAATAATAATGATAATGGTAACACTAAGGCTGCGGTCTCAGGAATAGTGTATGACATATGATTTGAATTATAATATATTGCCTGACTAGCAATATGGGGTCTTATTATGATATTATGCTTGTAATCTGCTTTTCATAACTGTTTTATATAACGGTTTTTATTATACTATAAACAACGTTATAAAACGTATTGTATGGTGTTGTTACGACAATGGTTCGTATAATGGTTTTGACGGCAAAGGCCTATGTTATGATTTACAACAAGGATTCGTATAAAATGTTTTTGGCATATGTTATGATTTACGACAAGGATTCGTATAAAACGTTTTTGGCCTATGTTATGGTCTACGACAAAGAATTGCACAAAATGTTTCCGGTAATGATTATATACCGGTTTTATGTTAATGGTTGTTATTAAACTCTATGGACTCGCTCAGCGATTCGCTAACTTTTAGCATATTTTATCTCAGGTACTTGAAGGTAATTCTCGGGAAGACGGCAAGAGTTTATGGCCCGCATTTAAATAAAAATTTCCATTCGAATGTTTTGTAAATTTGTAAGACATACTTTGATCTGTGGACCTATGTAATTTGATATTTATGAATGGAAAATGCTTTGTTATTAAACGACGGGATTTTTAAGCGTTGTCAATGATTTGAGTAATGTGCTATCCCGTAACACCAACGACTCTTCCGCTGATTCGAAACGTGAATATTTGGGGGTGTTACAGTTTGGTATCAGAGCTCACGTTATAGAGAACAAAAGATTTTTAAAGGAAAATTTTAATAAAACGTTTTGAAAAATCTTTTGACTATAACGGTGCCAAAGAATTCCCGAGTTACCGACAAGGCCAGACTGAGAAGCGTTATTTTAATATATATATAACTTGGATTATATATATGTGGTAATTTGATTACATGATTGTTTGATGATTATTCTAATACTTATACGAGATATTTATACGACATAGATTGTCACCAGGAACCCTAACTCTTCTAGCGATTCAATCGAAGCTATTTAATAAGTGTGAAAACACTTATCCTTTTACCACTTATTTCCAACAATAACAAGACCAAAACGTGTATTTTATGTCGTAAAAGTCGGAATTATGCGTGGTTTGTGTTTTTATTGTGTTTCAGGATAAAAAATATGAAAAAGGGAGAAAACACGGGCTATCACGGGCTTTTTATCGAAGAAAACGAGAAAAGACGAAGTCAAAAGATCAAGAGTGTAAAAAGAACGGAAGTCCAAGGCCTATTCTGAAGATTTATCGAAGAAAAAGTCTAAAGACGGAAGTTTAATGAAGTCGAAGAACTCAAGTCTAATAGAAGAAGAAAATTATAAGACAAGTTCAATTTATATCGACAAATCCCAAGACGACGTCTAGAAAGACAAAGAATTTAAATCGAGTCGAGACGAAAAGAAAGAAGGAAGCAACACATGCACTCCCCACCTCCTATATATACCCTCCTAATGACACATTATGAGGGTGTTAGTTAATTAGTTTTTAGTCACTTTTCATTTTTCTAGTTTTTATCTTTAGAGAGAGAAAGTATTTAACTTTCTCTCACTAACACTTCATCTTTTCTTTCTTTCATGTTTAAGCTTTAATTCAATCTTGTATTTTGGAATCATTAATCTACAAGTTCAAGTTAAAGCTCTTTATCTTTTAAAAAAAATTTAAAAGATAAAGAGCTTAACTTGAACTTGTAGATTAATGATTCCAAAATACAAGATTGAATTAAAGCTTAAACATGAAAGAAAGAAAAGATGAAGTTTTAGTGAGAGAAAGTTAAACACTTTCTCTCTCTAAAGATAAAAACTAGAAAAATGAAAAGTGACTAAAAACTAATTAACTAACACCCTCCTAATGTGTCATTAGGAGGGTATATATAGGAGGTGGGGAGTGCATGTGGTGCTTCCTTCTTTATTTTCGTCTCGACTCGGTTTAAATTCTTTGTCTTTCTCGACGTCGTCTCGGGATTTGTCGATATAAATTGAACTTGTCTTATAATTTTCTTCTTCTATTAGACTTGAGTTATTCGACTTCATTAAACTTCCGTCTTTAGACTTTTTCTTCGATAAATCTTCAGAATAGGCCTTGGACTTCCGTTCTTTTTACACTCTTGATCTTTTGACTTCGTCTTTTCTCGTTTTCTTCGATAAAAGCCCGTGATAGCCCGTGTTTTCTCCCTTTTTTATATTTTTATCCTGAAACACAATAAAAACACAAACCACGCATAATTCCGACTTTTACGACATAAAATACACGTTTTGGTCTTGTTATTATTGGAAATAAGTGGTAAAAGGATAAGTGTTTTCACACTTATTAAATCCCCTACACTTGACCATTGTAATGCCCTCATGTAATGCATTAATTTCAAAGTATAGATTACATTTCTCATCATAAATAACCCACCTTGGCCTTTATTAAATACTAACTTTAAGGAAACTAAAAAGATAGAAATATATACAAAATAAGTAAAGAAATCAAAGATTTACATTGGGGTTTTGGCTGTCATAAATGTTTATCATCCTCAAGTTTCACGTTCCCCATACCAAGCTTAAAAACGAGATCATTGTTATTATAAGTTAGCAAACTAACACGAACTCATGTGGCCCAATTATTTACTTAGACTCCCTTATTCCTAGGTGTATCTCTTATATTTTAATTTTGTCTTGAATGATCACGAGGATACATTGTTTGACTTATTTTGATAGTTTATTTAGGCTGAAAATAAAGTGGGACGATTTAATCAATAGTTAGCTAAAGGACAAAATCTTTTAAAACTGCTTCTCGGGACCTCTTAAAGTTCATATCTTGGCATAACTCGCTTCACGATTTGAGACCTTTCTCGGACCGATATTTGGCATCGACTTCATACTTCAAATCTTGAGAGACGTTCTTGAAATTATGGTCTTCTCTTCATAATAGGAATTTCTTCACTTGAAGTTTTGAGAGATTCTTCATATTTGGACCACGACTTCTTCATTTTTCTCCAATCTTTATTTTGGACTTTGATATACAACGATCCGCCTCCTTTTAGGACTTGGATCTATTTATCCTCATACTTTGTTAGGGCCTTTTTGGATAGACTTCTCGATGATCTTTTGGGGAGTATTTGCTTTTCGTCGTGTGTCTCGATCCTTCATATTGATTTTCGATAAATGATTCTTCACATCACTTTTGGATCTTTAGCAACAAAATGTAGCCCTCATGCCTTGTTAGGGCCTTTTCGGACTCGCCAATCTTCGCATCCCGCTTCAATAAGTTATGCCTTGGCTATGAACTCTAATTAATACCGAGTAACTTTTAAACGATCTTAGGCTAGAAGCTAAGTAACTTTTCAAATCGTACAACCTTATTTATTGCAATTATATTTATTATCAAGCGATGGGAGAAAAAGCTTATAATCAACTCACATAAATTCACGAAAGAATACCAAACTTATAATTGACTCTATCATCTCTCGTTCTCTACAATTTAAAATCTCAAGGAATGAGACTCGTGGATGCTTAGCCAATTAAATCAAAGTTTTGGGTTTTCAAGTCATCTATAGGATCTTGCAAACTCTTAGACTTTTCAAATTTAGAATTCGCATTTTATAGTTCCCTTGATAAACAACTCTCTAGGATCAATTATAGGAACTTGCGAAAAGTTCTTGTTCTTAACCTTGAGAGTTAAGACTTTCGCGTTTTAAAGTTCCCTATATAAAAGCCTAGCAAAACTTGACTTAAACACGTTAAGGATACTAGCTAGAGTAAATTTAGATAAGTAAACTCGGGTTGAGTCAAAATATTCACAACTTTGAAAAATTTAAAACCACTTTATTGAAAATTTATTCTAACACAGAAAGTAAATAACGATAACAAAGGAAAATACTACTATACTACTAGGCCAAATTAGATTAAAAATTTTGAAAAATGTCGAAAAATTAGATTTTCCGGTTAAAATGAGGACAAATTCATAGAAAAGCCCACTTACTTCGATAGAAGTCCCCCCCTACACTTGATATAAACATTGTCCTCAATGTTTAAGCATGGGGAAGTAAACTCCCCTACACTTAGGACATTGTGCACTTTGTTTAAATCTTTCTAAGGAAAGGACAACTAGAGTGATTTCAATGTTAACATATAAGATATGAAATATTGAATCACGATAGTTTAGGATAGAACCAGGAAGACGGGTACACGTAATTACGGGTCGTCAAAAGTCATCAAGAATAGATCTTTGAAAGCTCGAATCCCTGCACATGATAAGAAGGAAAACAACAAACACATACGAGGGTCTCCCCCTACACTTATTATAAAAAACAGATAAAGATAGATAGATAATCGGGTTGCCTCCCAAAAAGCGCTTGTTTTTGTTAACCGAGTCACGAGCCTGTCTCGTCCCAGAACTAATTCAAGGGAAACGTGGTGAGGGATGGAATCATCTCATGAGAGATGTCCTCACCAAAGTACAGCTTTCGCGCTGGGTATTCACTTTAAAATTAGGCCCATTTGGCTGAGAAAGCTCAAAGGTGTCATATGGTAAGACTTTGGCGACGGTGAATGGACTAGACCAACGGCTCTTCAGCTTGCCCGAGAAGATCTTCAACCGAGAAGATCTTCAACCGAGAATACCAACGGCTATTCCTTTAGGAAATCTAGCTATTCTAGATCTAAACCAAGTTGTGGATGTTCATAATCCCAACACAATGGTTGATATTCATAGCAATGTTCATATTAAATGATTATGACATTGAAGATGAATTGTCAAGAATAAATCTGATGTCGATGTTGTGACGAACTTTCCTTATAGACTGGAGTTTGACAAAACCCCGTCACCTGGAAATGTGTAGTCCGACTCGGGGTCATCCAATTCTTAATTCGAAAAACGAGAAGGTCAATGATGCACTTGAGGCTATTATTGGAACCCTTACCCAAAAACCTCATGCCACTTGTACCTTTCCGAGAAGTCTATTTGAATGTGTGAGTCATTTCCTGCTCGTGACTCACTTGATAATTGTTGCTATAGGAGCTATAGAATTGAAAATTTAGTGGTGTTCATGTCAAGATTTTATTGCCCTGTCAAGGTATAAGAATAGGGTTGAAAGCATTGGAGAACGAGTTAGAATGTCGCGTTGAGTATAAGTTGGTTGAAACGTGAATAAAGTCAAATTTAACTTGTATGGAATACGAGATTGTTAAGAGGGATTTGTTGAGTCCTGTGGTTGAATTATAAGGTTTTAAATGATTGTTGGTTCGTGGTAAGGGATGTTCCTAGGCCATTTTCCAATGACGAGGATGCCCAGTGTCAAAGAAATAAATCGAATAAATCTTCTTCTGATTTGGGACCGATGGATCCTCCAGGACACGTGGAACACCTTATGACTTTTGTAGATTAGTATCCATTATAGCATCTTTTAAAATCACTAACTTAACTGAGACATCAGTTGGTAGGACGAGTCCTTGGAAGTGTATGACATTACATGGTGACACGTAATGTGTGACGGTACAGCTTGTGACTTGTTTGTGATTAATGAAAAGCCTATCTTCGATTGCTAAATTCTACATGTATCGTTGTTATCTATCTTTTCTTGCTTCTTCCTAATGTTCGCATTAGTGATGCAACCATTGAACGAGTACTCATCTCGATTTGAGTTGCGTTGTGAATTATTCTTTCGTATTCCTGAGTGGCATCGATGTCATGAACCTCATGATTATTTGGCTAAGCTCACTTCCTATCATATCATAATTAGTTCTTGGTGAACAACTCTTCATCACTCTTTTGCAGATCACTCATTGTTTTTATAAGTTAAAACAGTATCACCTAAGAAAAATTAATTTTCATCACCATATGGATTATTTAAATTAAGACTTATAAATAATCGTTATCAAAATAAAGTTGTTTATGAAACACCTTGAAAATTTAATTGCTTTCATGTTGATGCAAAAGTTGGGTGATCCTTGCTAGACCCGAATTAGGCTTAATTCGGGTTGGCTGGGCTCCGGCTCCTGCACCAAGTGAACTGTTTGGTTGGGATCCTGCACACTAAACAACACGCGTTAAGCTTACCGTGGGAATGTTTCCCACGATTAGACTCCGGCGTGAGAGTAAGTAATCGGTTAGGGTTTTATGTGAGTTGAGAGTATAGAACGTAATACCTTTGTGGAACCCTTGGGAGTTCCTTTTATAGGCAGTGGAACCCTAGTGGGCTGCCACTGATACTTCGGCCCCAAGGAAAGGATAACTATCATTTTTTTGGTAATGGGTTACCCCGGTAAATATATTAACCAAAAAATTGTTTAAGTACAAAGGAATGTGGCTGAGATACCACATTAACCTCAAGCTACATGCAGCTTGTTAACAAAGACTATGAAACATCAAAAGCCCTAACCGAATCTAGAAGACAAAGGTAAACTAGATAAAAACCAAGATGTGAACATGAAACCGCGCTCACTCTTCTAATTATGGTAGTGAATATCCTCCTCTTTTGGGGTAAACCTATTCCTAGACAGAATATGATTCTGTCTAACCCTATGTCGGCCGTGCCGGGCTATGGGCCGCACACATGTGTGCGGTCACTGTTCATCCAAGCCCATAAGCTTGAATGACATTATTCCCACCCATCTGTGATGGGCCGGATACGGGTAGTACCCGTGGGCCGGGTTCCTGACCCGGCTGGGGACTATACGTCATCATGTCCCCCAGTCTAGTTGTTACAGCCGTAGGCGTAACCTCTAGACTATCAAGGTGCTCTCCGGACATACCAAGAAAGACCTAGGGAATGAGAAATATTGAAAATTTTATTCTGGCCGCACGTGGCGGCCCGCCTTAGGAATATTTTTTGAATAGCACCTCAGCCGCACGTAACGGCCGAGACAAATTAAATGTAGCATTAAATACGGTCTTACGTAAGAGCCGCATATCCCGACACAAGAATAAAAAACATTAATGGTAGTCAACTTTCCAGTCGCACGCCTAAAAAAGTGCACCATTAATGCCCACCATTGTGCCACGTAAAACTGCCAAGAAGTGACCCATGGGTCCCCCTCTGATTTTGTAGAAGTGTCAGAAATCCTATCCGTTGGATAGGCGTGGTGGCCTACACGTGTCGAACATCCACGTTACCTCGGAAACTGAGGCAACCCTATATAAGAGTTGGTATGTGTGTTTGTTACACACACAACTCCCACTTCCTTCCGCCATTGTTATTTTCAAGTTTTTACTTCCAAAACTTTGCCTTCTTTTCCACGGATTTCCTCCGCCGCAGGTTAGATCATCACGCCCTTTAAAACCTTTTTATAAAACATGGTAAAGGACAACCCACTTATCACGGATGTCCTTAACGTGATGTCGGCGGAAAAATACATCGACTTTTTGTCGAAGTATTATATCCCCGAAAGCGTACACCCCACCTATCCAGGTGAAGGTGAAGCGATTACAGATTCACCGGCGGGGAAAATAGGCGTGTACACGCGCCTGTTTGACTCGGCCAACTACCGTATACCCTTGTCCAAATTCTTGGTAGACCTACTATTGTATTATGACTTCCACATAACCCAGCTTCACTGCATAGGGGCGTGTAAAATCAACCAGTTTGAAATTACATGCCATACCTGCGGAGTAACCCCTACCGTGAACCTTTTTAGGGCCTTTTACTTTCCCCAACTAGTGAATGGGTGGCTGTCGTTTAAAAAACGACCCGGGAATGCCCCTATGACGTATAGGAAGCCTCTAGACTCCCTTAAGAATTGGTACGACCATTACTTCTTTGTAGATGAGAAGGTATTCCCTACCCCTTTCGTACTCAAAACCAAAGCACCCAAAGACTATCCGCCCAAAGCCAAAGACTATAGCAGCAAAGACTTAAAGACACTAGATACCCACCGCACAGAATTCCATAGAGGGTTGCCGGAACACTTTCTATGCTTAGTGGGGATAAGCCGCCGCTACTTTGGGAGGGATGACTTATATCCGTGCTTCCTGACGGAACAGGGAGAGGGTAGGTTTACTTTATACCTTGTAAATGTGAAATGCCATGCATATTTGTAGAACCTTACTAACCCACATACTCATAAATGTCCGCAGAAATGAATCTACACGGGTTAATACGCCAGGGTGACCCCATGAAGGTGCCCGAAGGGTTCCGGCCACTGAAGGAGAATGAGCTCCCCCTGCTGGAGGCGACCGCTGACCGCACCATGTCGCTCGAAGAAACGTCCGAGCCCAGATCGGATGAAGGAGAGCCCATCATTAAGAAATCCCCATTGGATTTCCATAATGAAGATGGTGAAGAACCACCGTTGGAGGGGGGCGCGACCAACCATGAAGAGGAAAATGACCCAAATGAAGACACTACTCAGGCATCTGGGTCCGCCCCGCTCACATCTAGGAAGAGAAAGACCACCAGGAGGGTGGCAAAGAAGATAGGGGATGAGTCCGGGGCCGCGAATGCTCCCCCAAAGAAACTGAGGAAGGATCATCCGCAGTACCAAGAGGGGAGTGGTACTGCGACCGCTCAGGCCGACTCCACCCCGAACATGGGAGGGCCAGTCTTGCGAGTCACGCCCGTGAGCGCCATAGCTCCTACCTGCCCAGACCTTGCCATTGATACCTCGTAAGTATCCTTCGAATATGATTCGTGTCACTATATAATGCGTAGACTAATTTTGCCATGTCAAATAACAGGGCTAATCCGTCGGCCGTAGCGCAGGAGGAAGAAGTGGGGAGGAATCCATCCCCCGCACCAACTAACAAACCCCCATCCCCTGCTGCGACACACGCCAAGGAACCACACCCCGAGGGGCCAGAAGAAAGCTTGCGCCTAGCATGGAACCTGTCAAGCTTGACAAGGTTGGAAGCAGAATATGAGTGCTCAGAATTTATTGAGCACATCACCCCGCCAGTCCTTACACAAGATTTAGACGAGTTGGATCATGAGGCCCTTCTTGAGCAATTTGACGTGTCGTCCGTACACCAAGTGACGGTGGGAGCCGCTTTGAGACGCCGTTTGATCAAGGCCCTTACAAATGTGAATCGGGCAGATAAGAAGATAGCCCGTCGTGAGGCGATGGTCGTGAAGAACGAGAAGACCATCGCGTCCTTGCATGCAGCGCTGGTGAAAGCCGAGGCGACGGTAAAAGAGCAAGCTCATCACGCCGACACCCGAGAGAAGCGCATTGCCGAGCTCGAAGCCCTTGTAGCCGCATCAAATGAGAAGGTATACTTTCGAAATTTTTGTACATATACTCAAACTTTGGGTATTCATTTGACCCAAAAAAGTATATATCCTTGTAATAACTCAAAATTTTATTATGCAGGTGTCTGCGGCCGAAGCTGCTACCAAGGCCGTGACCGTACAATCCTTCAACATCGCCCAAGAGCGTGATGCGCTGAAGGATGAGTTGACACAGGCGCAGACCAACCTGGAAGAGCAGGCTGCCTCAGCGGATGAGAAGCTAAGCAAGATGGCCATAAGTTGTGCTAAGAGACTATGTCCTCCCCTGCTATCCGCTATAGCTGGACGCAGGTGGATAATCAGGCAAGGACTGCGACTTGCTGTGAGCAGGGCCCTGGAAGCTCCACACCTATTGCAGGCATTCGTCGAGGTCGTATCCGATGGAATCGACTGTGGTAGACATGAGGGCTTGGTAAAAGCTGCAGAACTGATAGGAAAAAATGAAGACATCATGCAGCATCCCTACCACAATCCCTCCGTCGCGGATAATATGACCGCGTCCATGAATGCCTTGGCGTAGATCCAACACCCTCTCCTGGATGTGCTTGAGACACTTAGAGACGCTCCAAACGAGGCAATAATATCCCGGCTGACTGCGGATCCCATCCCTTTGACCTTGGCCACTTATGATTCTGCCTCCAAAACGATGAAAGGTGAGAAACTGCTTGTAGAAGCATTGGATGCGATTGCGGTCAAAGCCCAGGATGGGAAGGATGCTCGTGGGGAGGTCCTCCGTGCTCTGATTGAAGACGGGAAGAAGGACATAGGGGAATTCCTACCCCCTTGTAATTTATCAGTTGTAACCATTTGTAATTTTATTCGTCCGTGCATGTACACGGCTAAGACATATGTGAAATGACTTCCTTTTATATGGAAGTCCGTGATGACCACGGCCATTTTGTTATTTATTTTTGAAACTTGTGTATTTTCATTTTGTTTGAACATTGTATGCCAATACCGCATGACATGTCACGTCTTACACAAAGGGAAAATACCTACAAGCGTATAATTTACTAGACATGCGACGTGCGTCTTTACTATGCGGAGCACTGCGTGAGTACGGCATACGAAACTTACCACAACGTCTTGTGAGTAAGGTGTCTAGTAAGGATACATGATCCGTGCGGCTGGGGTTGCATCCCTCTTACGCGGCAAGTTGAATTAGTAGGTTCACTTAATCCTCTTACCCCGCCTGGAGGCGTATAATACATGTACAGTAATTTGAATCAATGCATACGAATGAAACATGACATATTATAATAACAACTAAAATTCGTATGACTGACAAAAATCTAAAAAATGATTTGTACGAAACAAGCCGTGGAGCTAGCTAGGCGCCACGGCATTTTATTAGAACGTTTACATTTTTTGTTTGAACAAGAATGATAAGTCCTAAAAAACAAAAAAGGAACCTAAACAAAACATAAGAAGAAAAACAGATAAACCGCATGGTTCTTCATTAAAGCCACATATAGCGAAGCACCCATGCGGAAGCCGTAGCTTTCAAAGATAGCACCTTTTGAGATTGGAGATGTTCCATGTGCGTTCTAGGTCGCGGCCATCCATGTCACGTAACTTGTACGCACCTCGTCCCAAGGCTTCCGTGACTTCATAAGGTCCTTCCCATTTAGGGCCCAGCTTTCATGTATTCTCCGCTCGACTTGCTTCGTTAGCACGATAGACATAATCTCCCGGTCGGAAAGAAACACCTTTGACCTTAGCGTCATAATAAGCCTTCATTTTAGCCTTGGACTTAGCCTCATTGATGGCTGCTACCTCCCTTTTTTCTTCCAACAGATCTAGGTTGATTCGCAGCTGCTCGTCGTTCGTAACGACATTAACCTCCGTCGTGCGAATGGTAGGCATTCCTATCTCTGCTGGTATAACAGCTTCAGTGCCGTAGGCCAATGCAAATGGAGTATCTCCGTTGGCTGTTTTGATCAGAGTTCTATGCGCCCATAGCACATGTGGTAACTCATCGACCCATTTGGCGCTTCGTTGATCCAGACGCGCCTTGATGCCATTGCCTAAGCTTCTATTTGCTCGTTCCACGAGGCCATTTGTCTGCGGATGTTTAACAGATGTGAAGCGCCGCTTGATATTCAATGATGCGCACCAGTCCTTGAATGGATTATCCGCGAACTGTTTTCCGTTATCCGAGATGATTTCTCCTGGTAGGCCAAAACGGCACACAATATGCTCCCAAACAAACTTTTTAACTTGTTTGCCTGTGATGGATTTGACTGCCTTGGCCTCTATCCATCGTGTGAAGTAGTCCATCGCGACAATCAAGAACTTAACTCCCCCCGCAGCTACGGGAAACGGTCCTGCGATGTCAATTCCCCACTTATAGAATGGCCATGGGGATGTAATAGGTGTAAGCTCCTGCTGCGGATGTCGCGGCACTGGTCTATGCACTTGACAATCACTACACTTGTGAATCATGTCGCGTGCGTCCCTGTGCATGGTAGGCCAATAGTATCCTGTTCGTAAGGCTCGAGCTACCACGGATTGTGGACCTGCGTGCATGCCGCATAACCCTTCATGTATGTCACTGATTACGTAAGCGGCCTGACGTGGTCCAACACACCGCAGCCACGGCTGCAAGAAAGAGCGCTTGTAAAGGATGCCTTCTCGAAGTTTGAAGTGTTGCGACTTCCTCCTGATGCGCCGTGCTGCTTTTTCCTCGTCTGGAAGGGTCTCACTAGTCAAATAGTTGATAATCGGGGTCATCCATGTAGATCCATCCTCCTCAACTATAGTAGCGACCTCCCCTTCCGTTATAGATTTCTCCTTGAGTATTTCCACTAAGACTTGTTTGGACAAGTGAGCGAAGCTTGTGGATGCGATCTTGCTGAGAGCGTCCGCCTTCTTGTTCTCGCCTCTTGGCACCTGCTTGATGGAAAATTTGCTGAAAGCCGCGATTAGTGACTTGACTTTTCCAAGTATCTGACCATGTTGTCCTCCTTAGCCACATATCCACCTAGAATATGGTTCGCAACAAGCCGTGAGTCCACGTAGGCCTCAAGGTTACGGACTCCCATTCTAGCAGCGATTTTTAAACCCGCAATTAATGCTTCATATTCCGCTTCGTTGTTGGTGGCCGTGAACTCAAAACGGAGGGCGTACGTGAACTCCATTCCTTCCGGATTTGTGAGGATGAGACCAGTTCCGGAGCCATCCGTATACGAAGATCCGTCCGTAAATAGCACCCATGGTTCTGTTGGAGTCTCGTCTTGTTTAACGATTGGCCCTTCCTCATCCGGCTTCTCAATCAGGAAATCTGCCAAGATCTGGCCTTTCACAGTCGTCCTTGGCCTATAAGATATATTGTGCTCCCCCAATAAGATGCTCCATTTTTGTAGCCTCTCTGCCACATCCGGTCTAGAAATGACCTGCTTGATTGGTTGGTCTGTAATGACTACAATTGGGTGCGCCTGAAAGTATCGGCGCAACCGCTTTGTAGCAAACACTAGTGCTAACACCAATATTTTCATAGAGGAGTAATTCAGCTCCGGCCCTTGTAATGTTCTACTTATGAAGTAGACCGGAGTTTGCACTATATCTCTATCTGTCATGAGTACCGCGCTTATTGCGCCATGAGTGGCTGAGAGATACATAATGAGTTCCTCCTTTGGCCGGGGAGCTACTAGCATAGGCAGAGATGCAAGATGATGCTTAAGTTGGCCAAAAGCTTCCTCGGCTTCCTTCGTCCATCGGAAGTCTCCCTTCCTAATGCACTTCTTGAGTGTCTTAAATAGGGGTAATGACTTCTCTGCGGATTTGGATAGGAACCTATTTATCCCGGCCAGTTTCCCATTTAGGGATTGCACCTCCTTCCGTGTCTGAGGTGATGGTAGCTGTATCACTGCGTCCATTTTCTCTGGGCAAGGTTTGATGCCGTTTGGATCAATCAAATATCCAAGGAACATTCCCTCCGTTGCCCCAAACGTGCATTTCTTTGGGTTTAGCTTCATGTTAATCCTCCTCAGTGTGTCGAATGTCTCTTAGACATCCCGGAGAAGTGCATCCTCCGTATGACTTTTTATGACCAAGTCATCCACATAGACTTCCAAGTTGCGGCCTATCTGTGATTCGAAAGCTTTGTCCACAAGCCGCTGGTATGTAGCACCAGCGTTCTTTAGTCCAAACGGCATTTT
Organism: Glebionis coronaria; assembly: GCA_025667525.1. Classification (NCBI taxonomy): domain Eukaryota; kingdom Viridiplantae; phylum Streptophyta; class Magnoliopsida; order Asterales; family Asteraceae; genus Glebionis; species Glebionis coronaria. The sequence continues at coordinate 329,114,652 of CM046882.1, forward strand.
CGTATAACAATATACGCCCTGGCTTGTATGGAACGCCGTTTTTTCTGCATCCTCCTCCGCCATCTGGATCTGGTGGTATCCTTTATATGCGTCTAAGAAGCACTTAAAGGGATATCCGCATAGGGATTCCACCTTCCAGTCGATTTCTGGTAACGGGTAGCAATCCTGTGGGCAGGCTTTGTTCAGCTCCGTAAAATCCACACACATGCGCCAACTTCCGTCATATTTTTTGACCATGACAGGATTGGATAACCACTCGTGGTAGTACACCTCGCGCATGATACCTGCGTCCACTAGTTTCCGTACTTCCTCCAGTATCACTCAGCTGCGCTCAGGCGCCTGGCCACGCTTCTTTTGCTTGATGGGTTGGTACCCCTGGCGGATCTAGAGCTTATGTTCTGCTATCGCACGTGGCACGCCTGTCATGTGCTTTGGCTCCCATGCGAATATATCTAGGTTTGCACTTAAAAGAGAGCACATGGCCCTTTTGCCGTTATCCAAGAGCGCCCCCCCTATGGATACCTCCTGTTCCAGGTAGTCAGGATGAATTGCCACCTTCCAATTGGGAGGTGGTGATCCATCCTTGGGTGGAACAGGTGGGGTTGGGGTTGTCACGGTATGACACTCGGATGTTGGTACGATTGTGTTGTAAATGGTGACGATTCCTCCCTCAACAGGGAATTTGATCATTCCGTGTGCCGTGGAGGGTACCGCCCGTATAGCCAGAATACTTGGTCTGCCTATGATCCCATTGTAGGGAGAATGTGAGCGTATCACCATGAAGTTCATCCACGCCGTAGTGGAGTGTTCCTCATTCCCAATGGTTACAAGCAGACGCAGTTGCCCTATCGGCCAGATAGTGTCTCCACTAAAGCCAGTGAGCGGCGTCGTGGCCGGTACTAATAGGCTTCTTATTTATTGGCACAACTGCACAAAATAGTGTTCATACAGTACCTCTACTGACGACCCTCCATCCACATCCATGCGACGAACATTGTGCGTTCCAATACTTATCTCAATAGTAAGAGGCGCATCAGTCACATCGCTTGCTGTGATGGGGGGAACGAGATTTCCCTGCCGCGTGAAAATTTTTGGCCAACTTTCTGCCTCGTGCGGCGTTGTCTGGATTGGATCATGTATATGGTCGAAGGTTTGTCCTTTTGGGGATCCTTCTTATCATATTTCTTGTTGTCTTTTCCATCCTTCCAATCCTTAACTAAGTGCTTGAGTTTTCCTGATTTGATCAGTGACTCGATGTGCTTCTTGAGCTGAATACACTCCTCCGTACCATGGCCTTTGTCATTATGGAACTCGCAGAAGCGATTTCCTTGCCGACGGTCCGGCGGAGTTGTCATTGGGGGAGGCCTTGGAAAGTTTGCCCCTTCCGTCAGCAAGATCTCCCGGTAGGACATCTTTAGGGGGGTAAACTTATCGTCCGACCGCCCTCCTTTGTTCTGGCTCTTATAGTCTGAGCCCTTGCTATTGTTCTGATTGCCTTGACCGCCCGACTGTCTCCGAGACTGGTCGTTTGACCGGTACCCATTTCCTCTGGATGGGTAAGCCACGGCAACAGCTGTTTCTCCTTCTATGAAATTTCTGACCCTTTCCATGAGGTCATCATATCTCTCTGGACGCTTTTCATTGAGGCGCCTGATCAATTCCCTGTCTGTTATGGCGTGCATGTAGTCATAGATTTTCAGGAGTTCCGGCATTGTTTTTGTGCGCGTGCACTCATCATTGAAGCGTTCAGTGAAGGCTTCTGTGGACTCCCCCGGCCGTTGTTTGACAGTCGCCAATGAGACTGGATCCCTATTATACTTCTTCCTCTGAGTATAATTATTCTTGAACGCAGTGCGTAGTTCCGTGAAACTATCAATGCTTCATGGAGGGAGTCCCTCAAACCAGTCACGGGCATTTCCGATCAGAGTTGAATTGAACATTTGGCACCATATAGGCATGGGCCATCGCTCAATTTTAGCCTGCGTATCGAATATTTTAAGGTGATCATCCGGATCACCAGTCCCATCATAGGTCTTGACACACGCCGGCATGCGACGTTTGGTGTCCTCGGAGTAGTTCCGTATGCGGAGGGTGAACGGGTCTTCCCTGGGATCCGCCCATGGCCGGGTGAGCCTAGGGTCATCCCATGGTTCACACCACGGGCGGGAAAGATCCTCCGCTTCTGCATCTCGATAATATAGGCCACCATAATACTCATCATTGTTTGGTGGTGGTGGAGGGGTACGCCTAGGTCGGCGACGCTTAGGCGGATGGTCATCTGAGTCCTCCCCTGATGGGTCTAGAGACGGGGGTGGTGCCCCATCCTTTGGGTGAGGACCACTTTTTTAGGACGAACCAGGAGTCTTTTTCCCAGTGTTCATCCTGTCCCACACGCTCGTGCGGTGAGCGGCTCTGGCCAGCTCTCGATCTGGTCGCTCGGGTGAACCGTCAGACTTATCTCCCCCTTCTCGAGACTGCATTAGTTCCTGTATGAGGCGATCTCCTATGCGCTCAAACACATTCCTAGGTTGAGGGGTTTCCTCAAAGATGCTCTGCTCCTGAGGCCGGGCTTTCCTTTTCCTCTGATTTTGGGAAGAGGTGATTGGTCCGGTGTCACCAAAGTTGAGTCTAGATTGGAGGTTCCTCCCTAGATTCAACCTTGATGCGATCCCCGGGACGATCCTATCAAAGTTCTGCGTGAGGACTCGAGTGAGATCCTCCTCGCTGAGTGGTTGGACTTCTACTTCCTCCTCCACGGATGGTCTGCGCGGATCCTTGTTAGGAGGGTTGGGCGCACTCCCCGGATCAGGGTTATCCAAGGTTGAAGTAGGTGGGGGTGTTATGGAGATCGTGCTCGTCGCCCCCAAGGGCTGGAAACCACCATGGTTACCAGGTCCGCCTGCAAGACGGCTAGGTGATTGATTGGGGATGAGTATCCCTTCCCCTTGGGACTTCCGATTCCCAGGATTCGTGTTCCTGGGATTAGCTTGCGGATGCCCCTTCGTCATTGGAAATTCAGAATTAGGTTTTGTTCTAGCTTAGTGTAATGGGTCCCACGGATGGCGCCAACTTATTGATGCAAAAGTTGGGTGATCCTTGCTAGACCCGAATTAGGCTTAATTCGGGTTGGCTGGGCTCCGGCTCCTGCACCAAGTGAACTGTTTGGTTGGGATCCTGCACACTAAACAACACGCGTTAAGCTTACCGTGGGAATGTTTCCCACGATTAGACTCCGGCGTGAGAGTAAGTAATCGGTTAGGGTTTTATGTGAGTTGAGAGTATAGAACGTAATACCTTTGTGGAACCCTTGGGAGTTCCTTTTATAGGCAGTGGAACCCTAGTGGGCTGCCACTGATACTTCGGCCCCAAGGAAAGGATAACTATCAGAATTAGAATGATTGTTATCTTCTAATTATGGTAGTGAATATCCTCCTCTTTTGGGGTAAACCTATTCCTAGACAGAATATGATTCTGTCTAACCCTATGTCGGTCGCGCCGGGCCGTGGGCCACACACATGTGTGCGGTCACTGTTCATCCAAGCCCATAAGCTTGAATGACATTATTCCCACCCATCTGTGATGGGCCGGATACGGGTAGTACCCGTGGGCCGGGTCTGGGGACTATACTTCATCATTTCATAACGAAGAACATCTCTGTAGATTCATTTTGATTTTTATTCCATAATTAAGCATGAATATATATATATATATATATATATATATGTATATATATATATATATATATATATATTTAGGGTTGGGATATAATAAAAAGCCCCTTAAAATAAAAAGTCTAGGAAGGAATCCTAGCCCTTGGATTTGATTTTAATCATAAAAAAGCGGAATGACAAACTTGTAATTATTTCAAACTTTAGGGGCAAATCTGTATATTACCCCCCAACCACTCCCGTCTCTCTTTTTACGGTTAATAAACCGACCACATCATAGGATCCTTTTTTTATCGTTTGTTTCTCTCCCCAAAAATACACACACAAAAACACGCAGTACAAAACCTTGACCTGTTAATCTTTCTAAATTTTATAAGATCATTTCATCTCAATTGCATCGCATTGTAATCTAATTACATCATCAATTAAATCTAATCAAACGATGAAGACGAATATCTCTGCATCATTTTTTTAAATTTACCAAAGGACATCGTCAAATCCAAAATTAGAATCTCTTTATCACTCCCTCTTAAATGATTCCATACAATAAATAAACAACCTCTTAGACCAGTTCATCTTATTACATCGGCCGCATCATCTCGTAAAATGGTTACGGCGACGAATCTGAAAAGCTATGATCTACTGGTAAGTGTATTTTAAACCCTAATAATTTTAGTTCCTTATTTTATTAAGTTTATAATTCTGGTTTTGTTTATTTAATTTTTTGGTGTAGCAACTAGAAAAAGTAAGACTGGTTTTGAAATTATAGTATTTTAAAACGATATTTTATATTAAATCGATGCAGTAAGTTATTTGTATTTGCACATAAGAATGATTAAAGTCAGATGGGACTTGTCGCTTTGCCCAAAAATGATTGTGATCGGGTGTTTCTGACTTTGATTTGGTAGATGATGCACTATAATGCAGTAAATTATTTTTTTTGGCCTTCATAGGAATGTAGACGAGATGTGGCTTACAGTTTGGCAGAAATGATTGTGTTTTAATGTTTCAGTCTTTGATGTGGTGAATAATGTACTATAATGCAGTAGATTGTTTTTTTGTCGCTCATTGGAATGAGTTAGGCTAGATGTGGATTGCCATTTGGCAGAAATGATTGTGTTTGGATGTTTTTGTACTTGATGTGGTAGGTAAGGTACAATAATGCAGTAGATTGCTGGTATTAAGCTACAACATGGAGGAAGCTACAACAACTGTTGACGGTTTTGAGGTTGTTAGGAGTAAGAAGAGTAAAAAGAACAAGAAGCAACATGTAGTTGCTGGTATTAAGCTTACTAAGCCTTCATTAAACATTCAGTATCGTCAAGTTGAGAAAGGGGAAAGTTCTAAGGCTTATCAGTCGAAGAAGTCTTCCCAAGGTAACCTCGTGTCACAAAGTGATCCCAAGAAGGATGGCACACTTCTTAAGAGAGGTTTTTTGAATAATAAAGTGCTTGGATTAGATCCTAGTAAACCGGGTACAAGTAACCAGAATTCGTTTGGTGCTTTAAGTGGTTTAGGAGATGGTGATTCTGATTGGGAGGATGGTGGTGGTCGTACAAATGAAGTGATTAATGCTGATAGCGAGACTGACGAAGATATTGAGATTGATGATCGACATGGCTCTCGTCAGCCGGATGTTCGCACTTCTCATTTACCATGATTATTGCTTATTTTTATTGTTTATGCACCTTTAGGTGGTTTTTTCCTATTGGTGTAATATGTTTTGTAATTGGTTGTTAGTGATCATATGGCATGTCATATGATTTAGTGGTTGTTCAAGCTGTATGCTTGAGGTTAATGTAGCATTGCCGCTACATTCCATTGTACTTCAACGCTTTTGGGAATATATTTTACCGGGGATGAGACCCTTTTACCCAAAAAAAAAAATGCAGTAGATTGGTTTTTTATTCATATGAATGAGTTAGGCTAGATGTTTCTTGACGTTTTAGAAAAAATGATTCTGTTTGGATGTTTATGTAATCTATGTGGTAAATAATTTACTATAATGCAGTAGATTGGTTTTTGTCAGTCGTAGGATTTAGGCAGATGTGGCTTGTCGTTTTGGCGGAAATGATTGTGTTTGGATGTTTATGTCTTTGATGCGTTACCTAATGTAATATAATGCAGTAGATTGTTTTTTTTTTGTTATTCACATGAATGATTTAGGCTAGTTCTGGCTTGTCGTTTTGGCAAAAATGATCGGATTTGGATGGTTATATCTTTGATGTGGTAGATAATGTATAATAATGTTGTAGATTTATTTAGGATGTTTGCGTCAAAAAATTTTTGTCTATGTGTTATTAATGCTATTGATGTAACGAATTGATGCAATATGGACTTGTGTGTGGCGTATGAGTTTAGATTAATTTGCGAGATGATTGTCTTAATTTTTGAAAAGTGTGTGTGTATGTGTGTTTTTTTGTATGTTGTTAATGCAGCTGGTGTAATGAAGTGATGCAACAGGGAATAGGTTAGGGCGTATGACTCTAGGTTAGGTTACACGCATATCGTCTTAGTTGTTTGCGTGTTTATGTGTTTTTGACTCATTGATGCATTTACTTTTTTGATGTGATGCAGTAGGAACTTGTGTGTAAAGCATGAGTCTAGGTTACGATGCATTTGTTGTAATGAAGTAATGCAATAGGTACTTGTCTATTAGTGTCATAATGCCATGTTCGATGTATTGAATACTCTTATCCAACAGGTGTTCTTGATTGTCGTTATCACTCATGTTTGGATGTTTTTGTCCTTGATGCGATAGATAATGCACTATAATGCAGTAAATTTGGTCCTTATTGTATTAAACAATCAACTAATTAAGTATAAATATTTGAATAGATGCTTAGTGACTCTGATCCGTTGAACCATTTGATCAGTTACTAAATACACCCCTGTTGAGTCGTAAACTTATAAATGGGCAGACATTGCCATCTCTAGCTCATCCTATTTCATGTCGAGAATTTCTCGGTTGTCGAGTGTTTTATAATTTTTTGTGCTATTACAGAGTAAAGATAGGTCAAACGAAAACAAGGGTGGGCCCACTCAAAGAGCGTCAACATAAGCAGCATTAAACTCAGCTTTTCAATAGTCTCCAACCACAAAATCTTCATCTTTTTCAAAGGAACCAACACGTGGACCACAAAGAGCACCTGCAGCTTTATATTAGGTTTTCCTTATTGTTAATCCAAATTTGTTGTGTTGCTAGCTTTTTGGCTTTTTGTACTAAATGTTTATGTAATCAGACATGTGTGATCAGAAATAACTAAGATGGTTAAACACAAGCATTTTTTTGCTTTGTTATGAATCGTTTTAGCCAATTAGCAAGTCAAATTTAACCTGTTCATCATAGTAGCCTTTACCTTGCAAATTCCGAATATTGTTTGTTATTTACGACTTCCCCTTTTTCGATACTTTGTGGTTCCAAAAATTCTGTTTTTCTTTTGTGGTTCCAAAAAGACTTGTAGTCTTGATATCTTGGTAAGCTTAAAGCAATCAGATATTTACTAGTGTGAATAGTCGACTTTATGACGCTTCTTGGTGTTTTCTAACTGAAGTTTTGACTGCCCTTCTTTTATGTGTTACATCAAAGGGGTGTTTGGTTACGATGTACTGCTGCATCAAGGACTATCTGGGTGTTGCATCAAGGTTTGTTTGGTTTATGCAGTAGCAAGGGTGTTTGGTTGCTGCACATAGGGGTGTCATAAATCCTTGTAACTACCAAGTTTCAACTACCCTTCTGTTTTGTGATACATCAAAGGGGTGTTTGGTTACGATGTACTGCTGCATCAAGGACTACTTGGTTGTTGCATCAACGTTTGTTTAGTTATGATGTACTGCTGCACCAAGGACTGCAACAACGTTTGTTTGGTTTCTACAGCAAGGGGTGTTTGGTTGCTGCACCTAGGGGTGTCATAACTACGAATTATTGTTGCACCTAGGTATAAATTAATTGTACCAACTTTTATACTCAACTAAATCATAGTCTGGTATATTGTTTGTTGCTGCATTTTTTTGTGTTTATTGCTGCACTTATTTTGTTACTGCACTCATGTTACAAATTTTCCGATAACCATCACAGACTGATGACCTAAGACCGCTTCAAAATTGAAACTTGAACAATGAGATTCTACATGAAGTAATGAAACCTTAATGCGTCACAGTTATAGAATCTACAGCCTCACAATGTATAAATCTATTGCATTAGAATGTTATCCACTTCTGCATAATAGTGAACAAATCTATTCCATCGCAATATTATAAAATTTGCTACACAATGCATAAAATTTGCTACACCACACTTCATCACATTGGATATTCAACTTCATCATAATGAATATTCTACTACGTTATAGTGTATATTAGACCAAGATAAGCTTGCTACTACACGTGTTATCTATCATGTTCCTGAACACATCTATTTATCATTGGAGCTCACACCCTGCAATGATTCTAAGCAACAAAAGTATGAAGTTTTAAAAGGAGATTTTATATTGACATATATAAGTTTAACAATAATATGTACTAGGAGGTTGACAAACAATATGGACCAGGAGGTTTACTATACTAGAAGAAAAAAAAAGCAACCCTTTACCAAAAAATACAAGAAGAAAAAAATACAAATAACTTCAATCCCGCATATAAGCTGAAAAAAACACCCTAAGAAAAAAGTTCATCTTCATGAGCTGTGCCCAATCCTGATAACCGAAAGCAATAAGCTTCCATCATGTTGATGTCTTGACGAGTAGGGGCCACATATGATTCCACATAGCAGAGATAACAACGAAGTATAATCACATTGGCTCGCTTGGTTTATGCAGCTTGATGGACCTGCAAACACGTTCCAAACATACCAAACATACCTCATCCTGACTGGTTACTTAATCACTGCATCACAACAAAAAATCACTGCATTAGAGTAATAAAAATATTGTTCCTAATCTAACCTGGGAGTATAAATACAATATCGATTTTTGGATTACGTGTAACAACTACAAGGAATACACATCCACGGAATAAACCTCCAACCAGATATATTGGCCTACTCGTATAAAAGGCAAGCACAAATGTAAAGGTTTCATCCACATCGGCTGCATAAGACAAGAGAGAAGGAGCATCCAGAATAGTTAGTTGTGCAGTTGATAAAGGGCCTTGACACATACAACCACTCATATCGCAGAGACAATGTACAATGTTTTTTCCCAATAGTTTCTACCAGATCTTTTGTTGGATTACCTGAGCGACTAAAAGATGAATTAACATAAAAGTTGTAAAAAGAAAGCAAGTAGCAAATTCAAAAAAATACAACAAAATAAAAATTCACATATGAACCAGCTTTTGTTGCCAGGTGTCTTGTTCCTGAATTGCTTCATGTGGATAGACAAGCGTATGACAAACAGGACAATAATTACTCGACAACAAGAGACTCATAATTGTCCATAAAAGTTTCTCATACACACGACACATTCAAAAGAACATAACCATTTTCTAAACCATTATCTACGTGTTTCTTTTTAGAAATTCCCTTCTTTGGATATTTAGCAAAGAACTCTTTCGTCATTGGACACCACACTTTAATACACTAAAAATCTGTAATAAATCCTCTTTCGTCATTGGACACCACACACACACACACACATAGATTATACTCTTCACTTTAAGAAACATTTGTATAAACCAACAACTCTAGATAGGTGTTTGGTTGTTGTAGCAAAGGCGCGTTTTTTTTTATCAAAGGCGCTTTGTTACTGCATCAAAGGCGTTTTGTTGCCCTGCATCAAAGGCGCTTTGTTGCTGTATCAAAGGCGCTTTGTTGTTGCATCAAAGGCGCTTTGTTGTGGAATCAAAGGAGCTTTGTTGGTGCATCAAAGGCCCTTTGTTGCTACATTAGGAACAGGCTACTAATGCGCCTACGTTTTCTATAACAATATGCTCACGTTACAATAACTGACATATAATGTTCCAGGTACTTTCAGTCGTGTGCGATAGATATAAGAAAGATTCCATGACTCAATTTTGTGGCTAATATAATATTTCATTTTTTTATTTAGTGAAGACTTCATCATACCATGCTACGCTTATTAGCACGTGATAGATAAGGAAATGACATTCACTCTAATCGGAGCAGGGTTTGACGAGCCTGTTACTACCATCGTAAAAAAATCAGATGTCACGAAGAAGCTTACAGTGGCAAAAGTTGGAAATCAGAACAGTACGTTTTAATGAGCCTGTTACTACCACTTTAAAAGATTCAGATAGCAGGAAGAAGTTTAAGGTGGGAAACATGGAATACGGAAAAGCATGTTATATAATCTAAACTACTAGCAAAAGGGGTGTGTGGTTATGAGGTACTGCTGCAGCAGAGGCGTTTGGTTGGTGGAGCAGGAGCGTAGCCTACACTCATTTGTTGTAGTGCAAAAGCTTTTGGAATCCAGAACATAGATTTATAGACAAATCTACAAAACATTCGATATCAAGTACCAAAACTAAAAAGCTTGTTTCATTTTACACTCAAAACGTAAAGCATAATAGCCCCTAAAACAATATTACACATATATCATTTATCAAAACAAACTAATAAAAAGCCTAAGCTTGCAGTAGCTTGCAAACGTTGTGCATTCGAGACTATTATTTTCTTGCAAGATTTATGGGAGAAAAATATTAATATGAATGATTAAACGATATCATATGGTCATGTAATGTAAAACTGAGAAAGTGTACCTGAAACTGTTATCATTATAAAAAAATTTAATAATCAACAATAGCAGAGGTTCCGATGTCCACTGAGTCATCTGCACATAGAATAATTTGCTTCGGAAATGGAACCTAGAGTAATAAATCTAGACATCTTGAAGCTATGGAAGGAGAAGCGGTGGCGACTGGTGGTGATGGGTGGTTAGTGGAGGAGATCGGTGGTAGTGGTGGTTAGTATTGATCGGTGGTAGTGGTGGGTAGTGGTGGTTATCGGTGAAGGAGATCGACGGTAGGGTTGTTGGTGTCGAGGGAAAAGAGAAAAATGAATAGCGTGTTATGTTTCAAGTATATATAGCGTGGGGTGTTAAATGACGAAAATACCCTTGGCTATATAAATTAAAAAGTCGGGGAAGGGTGGACACGTGGCAACATGAGATTGCTTCCTAGCCTTTTTATTTTAAGGGGCTTCTCATTTTACCCCATCTTATATATATATATATATATATATATATATATATATATATATATATATATATATATATATATATATATATATATATATATATATATATATATATATATATATATATATAGATTTGCGTTCAAGTAAACACCACTCTTAAGATAAAAACAATAAGAACCAATTATAAATTGACATGTGGTAGTTGTAATTAAATAAGTAGTGAAATAAAATTAAATAAAGAATAAACACATAAGGGTATATTCGGTATTTGACACGCAAACTTGAGCCTCATTATATCTAATAAAAACTTAAAATCGTTTTTTTTCCATTCGGCTATAACAGATCTAAACTTTTTACATCTTTTTAATTTATATCGAGAAATGTTGTATTCCGACATGAAAGCTACGTTAAATTTTTATCATCAATTCAACTCAGCAATTTCGTTACTTTGCCTACCTTTTATTTTGTCATTTTCTTCTATATCATAAACCGTTTAGATACTTCGATTATCTGTCAAAATCAACGAACGTGATTCTTTCTTGTCTTATATACCTATTCCTTACTAGTGCACAACAATATAAAAATTTGCCTAGTGTGAGTATCTTTTTTGCTAAAAAGGATTACTGTACTACTATGTTAGTATCAACTTTTTTTGTTACTAGTGTAATAATTTAGAGTTTTTATTTTGTAAAAATCTAAAGCTATATATATTTTTTTGAACCTTTATATTAGTCTATCATTCAAACGTTCTAAATTACTTTATTGTTATGTTTATATTATCACCATATAATACTTTTTGCATGTTGTCTAAGTTATTTGAAATTGCCCCGCCAATAACAATGGTTGATTTTTGGATTGAGGATCATTTGATCTCACTATATTTATTAGTGATAAGAACGTAGTGTCGCGATATATAGTGACACACTAAATTTATAATACATATATCTTTTTGACATATATATAGTGACACATTATAGTGGCACATAAAATGATACACTTTTAGTGATAAATAATGGCACATTAACTTTTTAGATGTAACGACACATAAAAATTATACACTTTTAGTGATAAATAGTGGCACATTAACTTTTTATATGTAATGACACATAAAAATGAATAAATTTTTAGTGATAAATAATGACATGTTATTTTTTAGATGTAGTGACAAATAAAAATGATACATTGATAAATAGTGGCACGTTATTATTTTTAGATATGACACTCTTTAAGTGATAAATACTGATGCATTATTTTTTAAATGTACATAAGAATGACACATTTTTAGTGATAGATAGTGGAACATAATTATTTTTAGATGTAGTGGCATATAAAAATGAAACATTCAGTGATAAATAGTGACACATTATTTTTTTAGATGTAGTGACACATAAAAATAAACAAACTTTTAGTGATCATGTTATTTTTAGATGTAGCGACATAAAAATGACACATTTCTAATAATAATTAGTGACACATATAAACTTTAAATGTAGTGACACATAAATATTGATGACACATTCTATTAATAAAATAAATCTTTTTACATATTTTCACGATAAGACATTTTATAAAATTTAAAAAAATTAAAATAAGTTACTTAATGTCTTATTAAAATGTGTAATTAAAATTCGTTTCATCACATATGTAATACTAGTAGCAACTTAGTATATATGTATTTATAAATATAAATTGGCATTACATGTGTGTAAAAAGATTCATTAGGTACATACACGTGTATAGTGTGCCAAAAAAATACTAATCATTACTCAAAGTTGAAAAAAGTGACACATTATTTATTAGACATCACGAACATAAGACGTTATAAAAATTTCGTTAATGGCTAAATCAACAATTTAATGTGAAAATTGCCATGATTATTAGAACTTTATTACAAAACTGCCATTGTCAATTAATTAATTATTAAAACTAAATCTTATCCATAATAATAGATCTAAAGGTCTAAAATAGTTCTTATTGTTTTTATTTTAAAACCGGTTCCTACAATAACGTCACTCTATATATATATATATATATATATATATATATATATATATATATATATATATATATATATATATATATATATATATATATATATATATATATATATATATATATATATATATATATATATATATATATATATATTAAACATGATGACAAAATTTTGACGAACTGAGTATTGTATCGTTAATCCTAAGTTGTACATAGAAGAGCGCATACGTACAATTTGGAAGGGACCATTCAAGGCTGATTAGTAGTCACCATGAAATTGTTAATAAACACTACATTTTTCTTTGTAATTGTGAATGATTAAATTTTTATGAGATCTGCAAGAAGTGCAAAATAGGGACATATTGTTAGGGACACCTACATATGTGACCGTACCATTTTTTTCGAATCGAATTTACTCATCTGTGGATATTGTCTTATTTGACAATTGACATCCCCTCCTTGTTCAATTCTCTCATGGTAAGATTCTTTGGAAAATTTTCTAATTATCGAGTGTTGATACCTGACTGGGTGTATCGACGTTCCTATCATTTCTTTTGATTTGATTCCATTTGAATGACATGGGTAACGATCCAAAGTGCTTTCGGATGCATACACAAATCATGAAAACATGGAATATATCCATATCCGTTAATATTTCCATCTTTATCTGATTTAACATTCTCCCGTGATAATCATGCGCTTACCTAACTCTTTTAATGTTAGCTATGTCTCTAGATATCCTTGTATTGTGAATAATTATTCTTAGCTTTTGGTTAATAGAGAAGTATTGAGCATCGATAAGATTCAAAAAGGATGTATACTTAGCCTCCTAAGTAGTTCTTGTCTTATCAACGGTAATAAAACTGGAAAGATGGCGGTGTCATTAGGATGGAATCATTGTTATGACGTGATGTCATTGTCTTAATTGATGAGAGCACGGGTAGAATTCCCCTAAAAGATAAGATGTTGATTATCAAAGGTGATCTAAATAAGTCCCGATGGGTGACCGTATCCTGCATTTAGGCTTGAAATTATACCATGAATGGTTGAGAATTAGTCTTAGATCTTGTAATCTAGAAAGAACCTAAGGTGAAATTATTAAAAGATGTTCCTGTTATCTGAGAATTTTGGAGGTATTTCCTAAAAATTTACCTGGACCCTCGCCATTTAGGCAAGTTGAATTTGGTATTGATTATATTCCCGGTGCTGCACATGTGTTATGTGCACCATACGTCAGCACCATCTTAGACAAAATAATTACCGTGCAACTAAGAGAGTTGTCGGAGAAAGCTTTTATCCTATCGGGCTTGTCGTCGTGGAGAGCTACGGTATTATCATTCCATATATTCATTGATTACCATGAACTAAATAAATTGAGGATTAAAACTGATATCCACTACCCAAGATGAAAGATTTGTTCGATCATTTACAAGGTTCTAGCGTATATTCCAAAAATTTGATCCACGGTCTGGTTGTTATCAACTTTGCGTCCGCAAGGAAGATATTCCAAATATTACGTCCAGAACTCGTAATGGACATTATGAGTTTCATGTGATACCGTTTGGATTGACCAATGCACATGTGGCATTCATGAAATTGATGAATCGTGTGTGTAAGCCGTATCTCTTTAAATTCGTGCTGGTTATTATCGAGGACCATCTGCTTGTTTTTAAGAATAAGAAGGAGCTTAGTAATCATCTGTTGACTACCCTGAGCTAGCCGATAAGCAAAAACCTGTACCATGAGTATTTATCATGTGATTTAAGGTTTGATCCTTTACATTCTTTGACCGTGTGATTAATGGTAGTGGAATCTATGTTGACTCTTCAAAGATCGGAGACATTAAGGCTTTGGGTTATACCAAAAAGGAAGTGCGAAGATGTTTGGGTTTGACATATATTTATCGAAGGATTATTAAGGAATTATTCCCTCATACCCAGATCATTTAAATAAACTCCCATAGGAGTAGATGTTTGTGTATACCTCAAGACAACCTTTGAGGAATTGAGGAAACCATATAACCCATGACTTGGAATTTGGAGCGGTAGTTTTTGCTCTTCAACTATGGAAACATTATTTGTGTGTCATTAAGTGTACGGTATTCACCAAACGCAAATGCCTACAAAATATTTTGGATCGGGAAGAGCTAAACATGAAGTTTGAGTTCTGAGTGATTATGGTCATGATATTTATTTCATCGAGGAAGGTGAATGTAGTTGCTGACGCGTTATGTAGAAAGGATAAAGAATCAATTAGGATGTGTTTCATAGTAATGACCATGCAGAATAATTTGCCCGAGCAATTTAGAAATAACCGATGCTTGTAAGAAGGATAATATAGATGATGAAGGGTTTCGCGGCTAATGAGAACCATTAGAGATGGGAGTCGATGGCGTTAAGTGTTTAAAAGGTCGTTCGTCCTAAATATGGAGGATTTCGAGATTTAGGCATGATGGAATCTCATAAGTCTAAGTATTCGAATCATTCCTTTTCTGATACAATGTATTTTGATCTGGAAGAGTTGTACTGAAGGCCGAACAGGAAAGCCGACATCGCCACATACGTTAGTAAATGTCTAACTTGTGCGAAGGTCAAGGCTGAAGACCAAAATCCATCAGGATTGCTTCTATAGCTTATTATTCCTGTTTGGAAGTGGGATAGAATCACCATGGATTTTATCACAAACCTTCCAAGGACATCATCTGGATTTGATTCGATTTAGGTCATCGTCAACAGACTGACCAATGTTGGGAATATAATTAGCTAAGTCACTCAGACGCTGACAAAGGGATTTTGGACGCTGACAAGAAGAATTGAGGCGCTGACAAGTTGAACGCTAACAAGAAATATTGAGGCGCTGACAAAGGAAATATTAGGAAGACAAGGACTAAATCTGACAATGATGAACTATTGAAGCTGGTGGACAAAATATGAAGATAAGAATTCAGAATATATTCTTAAATGTTTAAAAGATTTAGTCAATAAGTTATTTGAGTATGTTTATCTTGTGTTTCTTCCTAAAATAGTTGATCTTAGCTTTTTGGGCTCCTTAACCTATAAAAGGAGGCCTTAGGGTTAGACATAATAAACACCTCTTCCACATATTTCACAAACACTTTCATTGTAATCATTCATAGATATTATTAATCAAAGTTAAAGTTTGGAATTCATATATTGTTTGTGTTTTCTTTATTCTAAGTATTAGTTTCCGCATAATACTTAGAGTGTTGAATACACAAAGTTTCTCTACGTATTACTCTTGATTTATCTCGATAATACAAAGCTAATCGATCTAAGTTTGGGATCAACAAGTGGTATCAAAGACAAAACCTAAGTTTCCTCGGATCTTTAAGCTACTAGGAACGATTCCCATTCACTTGATTGAATCAAGGCGGAATAAAATGAAAACCGTTAACAAGGTGTTTGGGCACAATAACACAAGAACTAATCAAAAGGGTTGCTCATTATATTAATAACAAACAACCACTAGGTGTGTATACATTTAATCCCACACCTGGTTGACACACGCTTTAGGTTTACATCTTGTATGAATAATATGAAAAACCTAATAACCCTTGGTTCCTTTAATAGTGTAAGGATTAGGGTTTCACAAGAGATAACTATGAATAAGCATGCATATCTTCTATTTAAATAACTAACACATAATATTAATAAATAATATTCTGAATACTTATCCTAAATAGAGACTTCCAACAGCGTTTGACTTCTGTTGACTTCTTCAACGCCTAATTTACACTTGTCAACGCTTAGACACAATGTGTCAACGTTGAACAAATGCCTTCATGTTTTCTTCGTTTTTGAGTTTCTGCCACATCAACTTTTTGACCCAACAATCTTTCCCTAGTTGATGTCGGCAAAACTCTTTGTGTATCTCTTGTAAGTTGTACATCATATTCAAATTGCTTCCCCTCAAGTGTAGCATGCATGTCTTCCCCTTTTTGTCACATCAATAGGGAAGGAAACAGTGTATGCAATCGAAGATTCTCCAAATGTAGGCTCTGTGTAATGATTTTGAAGATAAATAACTATAATAATCTTGATGTAGAAGTAGAATAACCCAAACCTTGTGTTCCATGTCTTGTACTATACACGTGATAAAGAACTTATACTCATGGCAAAATATAAGCAGACCTCGATCCCTTGTCAACATTCTCATCATTTGTGAGACACTGAGCACGATAATGTAACTTCTTCAAGTGTTATGACAAGTCTTCGTCACCAACCAGTAAAAGCACGAACAAGTTATCTTAAAATTCAATGAATGGGAGTTCACGACTTTAAGATATGATAGAACACAAACTCGCGAAAATCTTCTGCGAACATCAAACTTACCATAAGAATTTTATGTGAAAACCATAAACTACAGTGAACTTCGACATCGAATATCTTCTTAATGAGAGCTCAGATCGAAGATCCCTTCGTTGTGATCCTAGACACAAGTGTCAAGAACCTACCGCACGAATTTCACGACGATCCAACGGTTAACGAAGGAGAAATCGCGTTTTTACTATTACTGTTCACAGAAAACAACATATGATCACTGCTGACTTCGACGCTTAATAAATGATTCTTGGGGATAGATCTCGACAATCCCTCTGGCGGATATATAGATATGTGTGTAGAACACACACATAAAGTTTCGTGGCGATCCAATGGTTCAATAAAAAGTTATGACCTTCTGAATACTGCTGCGCACACAAAATCGCCCAGAAAAACCCTAGACGGATTTTTCTTTTCTTCTCAAAACACGAACACCTTGTCTGGATGTTCAGAATCTTCAAAACCAGGAGGCTGCATAACATAAACCCCCTCTGCTATTATGCCATAAAGAAAAGCACTCTTCACATCCATTTGATAGACTGTAAAGCCCATGAAGGAAGCATAGGTTAGGAAAATCCTTATTGCCTCAATCCTTGCAACAGGTGAAAAAACCTCCTCATAATCTATCCCTTCCTCTTGTGTATAGCCGTGAGCAACCAAACGTGCCTTGTTTCTGACCACAATCCCTCTCTCATCCTTTTTGTTTCTAAGAACCCATCTTGTCCCTATAGGTCTGACATGTCTAGGATAATCAACTAGCTCCCAAACATCTTGAATAGCAAATTGGTGAAGCTCATCTTGCATTACTTCCACCCAACTCTAGGCCTAAGATGCAAACCTAGTTCTCTATAACCAAGGCTCTGATTACCAAATATGTAACACCCCAAAATGTGATATATGGAAGCGGTGAAGCTCGGGGGCTGTTACGTCATTGTATCATAGTTCAAGGTACAAGAGAACGACTCTAAATGAGACGTTTATAAAAAATACCTCGTTGAATTTAAATAAAAGCATCACAGTACAAAAGGTCTCAGATTCAAAAGATAGCGTAGCGGAATATAAAAGTTTTAAACATCAACGAGATAATAGTTCAAAAGCATAAGCAAATAAATGTCCGAAGATAGCCATGAAAATGTATGCGGACTCCAAGTACTTCACACAGCAGATACAAATCATCATCAATTACCTGAGATAAATGCTAAATTGGGTCAACATAAAGTTGGTGAGAATATAGGTTTCAAGTAAAAGTTCATAGTAAATCGATATCAGATTTCATTTCATGTACACATGCAACTATAGGAGGTATAGTGCCAAGTGTAGGATAAATTGGGTGTTCACAATATTTATGATAGCTAAGCTCGTGACATCGAAACTAGTGATCCAGTACATGCAATAGATTGCACATATAAATTGCCCCAATAGAGTACCTAGCCAAGATAACTCAGTTCATACAAATGGTACACACTTGTCCGACGTCAGAATGCCCGAGTGGAGGTTGTCAACCCTCAATAGATCTATCCGTAACATAAGAGCTTACTCCAGCAGAGTAACTAACGATTCACGATAGTGGGACTATGGCTAAAGCAACTTAAGCTATCTCATAAACAGTGTTCACAAAACGTTCACAGAAATCAAGTTTTACTTGCGTCCAGAAGCAAGCATCAAAGCATTTATCACATCCCAAAACATTAAACATAGAAAGCAGTTTAATAGGGATCTATAAACTCACCTCAAGCAACGATTCAACCCGCACAAGTATGATCAAATAGTAGCGAGCAACTCTAGCAACAACCTAAATATAATACTATAGTTTAGGCGCTAGCAAATAAATCACAATAGTTCGTCACGTACGTTACTCATCAATCATATATATTATTTTGTTGTTAAAATCGTGACTTGTAAATGTTATATCGTTATAAGCATTATAGTGTATACATACTTAGACAAAAATATTTATTTTTGACTCGACGAAACTTCGACAGCCTTTCGGCGTAAATTTTAATTTACCCAAATTTATCTTAATAAATTTTCCAACACGATTTCTAACGAAAATTCGGCAGCCTTTCGGCGTCACATAAAAATTTGCCATTTTTAGTAAGTACTCAAATCTCGTCCTAAAACCCCTATTTTCAACACTTTCTCAATCGCCAATGTTTCAACAAGTCATTTTCTCGCAATAGTATCAATTTCCACTTTCAACGCTCAAACTTTTAACGATACACCAAGTATTCACATTTCGCACTAATACCCTTTTACAAAACGATCCCAACATTCATATACAACTTTTAGTAACCATTTCGACACTTAAAACAACTCCGTTTAACTCGAAAATGTCGTTTCGACCACTTTAAAAATCTAGACAGCAAGTACATTATATTGTTTTTCACAAAAATTAAGTTTTCCGACAACGAAATTTAAACGACCATATCTTACTCATCTTAGCTCCGTTTTTAGCCCATAATATATCGAAACGAAGGTATTAACTTATATTTTCATAATATCGTAGTAAACTAGTGTCAAAACAATTTTTACGACCCTCTATGCCTTTTATAATAATCGGACAGATTGTATATTTTTCGTAAAAACTCGTTTTCGACCAATTTCAAGCGTACCCACTAGTAGTAACACTACTAGTTCCCTCCAATTATTCATAAACACACTCAAAATCAAAGATTTATTTTCAAGTCCATAAATCTAAAAATATACATTTTTATATTTTACAAGTCTTTCAATTAAATCATTTTCATGCATGGATCTAATAGATCCACACATAATTTTCATAGATCTAAAATATTTCATGACCAAAAATAATTTTTCTCATTTTATTTCAAGAAAATAGTTGATGAGTAACATGCATGCATAGATCTACATAGATTATGCATAAAAAAGAAAAAAGATGAAAAAGGTTTAAGAAATAACCTTGAGTAACGACTCTACGTAACCACGACAACCCGATCTACACTCTAACCCACTAATAATCAACAAGAACTCAACTTCTATAAACTACCACCAAAACTCCTCAAATCTACAAACCAAGAAAACCCATTCTTCTTTATACTTGTACAAACCCTATGATGTTTTTGTTTTGTGTTAATTATTCTTAAAATGAAGCTTCAAGAAAATCAACAATAGTGGAATGGAGTTGTGTTGGTGTCGTGTGTTTTAGAGAGAGATAGGAGAGTTGTGTGTGTTTTTGAGTGAAGTGTAAGTGTAAATAATTGTGAAGTGATGTTAAGGTTAAATGGTTAATAAGTTAAAAGGTGTAGGATAGTGTAAGTTAAGCTCAAAATGGTATAGTGTAGAAATTTGGTGTATCTTGCATGTGGGTGGGTTTTTGGCCGGTTATGGGGGGTCCCACTAGGGTAAATAATTCAAAAATTTTACTATGGTAACTAGTTAGAAGGTTTAAGGTAAAAAGGTTAGTTAGTTTTAGGTAAATGTCGAAAAGTATATAGTTAAGTTTAAAATTACGTAAAACTTAAAAATTTGACGAAATATATTAAATTTATGATTTTTCGACGAAAACTGATATTTTATAATTTATAAAGTATTTTATGCATGCTAACGACGGTTAAACGTAAAAACGACGTAAAATACGAAAACGCGATACGTTAATTAAATATTCACATAAAATACGATTTATTACTATAAATAGCAAAAATACTAACATATAGGCATATAAACATATACAGAAATATTTAAATACGCTGTTCATGAAAATACGATCACGCTGTTAAAAACTAAACAGTTAAGCACATAATTCACAGATAACGAATAATCTCATGGATTATCGTCAATTCATTGACCGTCTCAGCATTTTGGTCAGATTCACAAAAAATATTCAAAATAATAACTGAGCACAGTGTCAAGTCATTACTCGTCAGCAAACAATTTTTCAGAAAACGCGGGATAAATTCCCGGTTCCAACACAGTTAAATCACATAGTTGACTAAATAAAAAGTCAAAGGGTAAAATAGTCATTTTACAAAGTAGGAAAATTAACAGGTGTTACAAAAACCCTAATAACCCTTGGTTCCTTTTATAGATGAAGGATTAGGGTTTTACAAGAGATAACTATGAATAAACATGTGTATCTTCTATTTAAATAACTAATACAGAATATTCATAAATAAAATTCTGAATACTTATCCTAAATAGATTTTTCCAACAGCGTTTGACTTCTGATGACTTCTATCAACGCCTAATTTACACTTGTCAACGCTTAGACACAATGTGTCAACGTTGAACAAATGCCTTCATGTTTTCTTCGTTTTGAGTTTCTGCCACATCAACTTTTTGACCCAACAATCTTCCCCTAGTTGATGTTGGCAAAACTTTTTGTGTATCTCTTGTAAGTGGTACATCATCTTCAAATAGCTTCCCCTTAAGTGTATCATGCATATCTTTCCCTTTTGTCACATCAATAGGGAAGGAAATAATGTATGCAATCGAAGATTCTCCATATGTAGGCTCTATGTAATGATTTTGAAGAAAAATAAGTACAATAATTTTGATGTAGAAGTAGAATAACCCAAACTTTGTATTTCTTTCACCCAATTGCTCACTAGTTGATAAACTCTTCCCCTAGTTGTCGAAACTACTAGAGAAAAATGCAACTCTTTCATTGCAAAAGGGGGCTCAGTTTATTGGTACAAACAGGAACTGAAACCAACAAAAACCGTACAACTATAAGCCAGTTGTTAGCTATAACAATATATTTAATCCAATGAAAAGGTGTATTGCTCACCTAACAGTTTTTGTTACATACGGTATTGGTAACCTCCACAACTATGAGCCCGCTGTAAGCTGTAACAATATATTTAGTCCAAAGACAAGGTGTATTGCTCACCTAAATAAGAAAAACAAATTTGTGAAAACTAACTTCAACATCAAACTTACCATAAGAATTCTTCCCCTTAATCATATACTTCTTTATGAAAAATATCTGAGCCATAAATATCAAATTGATATTATGTATAAAAACGGAGATCCCATGTACCATCGTGTGTAAATACCTCTTTTTGTGTGCCAAAATCATATCAATTTTTCAAACAGCAGCTATTCCTTTTGTTGTCCAATATCTTCCTTTGTCCAAGGTATCAACACTGTGTGTTGTCCCATATCGGACAACACTTTTCAACGTTTGAAAATGTATATATCGGACAACAAGTGTCAACGCCTCCTGTCAACGTCAACTTTATTCCTGTCAGCGCAAACTTTAAACCTGTCAGCGCCTGGCCATGAGCGTCTCATCCATGCCTTGTCAGCGTTACACCAATATCTATCAGCGTTACACCAATATCTATCAGCGTCACACCAACATCTATCAGCGTCTAAATAACATACACCAGTGGCTAATTGATCTAGGGTTTTATAAACCCTAAATCATTATTTTATGTGAAAACCATAAACTGCAGCGAACTTTGACATCAAAATATATTCTTCATGAAAGCTCAGATCGAAGATCCCTTTGGTGAGATCCTAGACACAAGTGTCAAGAACCTACAGCGCGAATTTCACGACGATCCAACGGTTAACGAAGGAGAAATCGCGTTTTTACTATTACCGTTCATAGAAAACAGCATATGATCACTGCTAACTTCGACGCTTAATAACTTTTTCTTAGGGATAGATCTCGACAATCCCTCCGGTGGATATCTAGATATATGTGTGTAGAACCCACACAAATAATTTTGTGGCGATCCAACGGTTCAATAAAAAGTTATGGTCTTCTGAATACTGCTGCGCACACAAAATCGCCCAGAAAAATCCTATACGAATTTTTCTTCCATCACATAACACGAACACCTTGTTGGTCCTAGCATCACGAGCCACGAGGCTCTGATACGAACTGTGGAAACCTTGGTTTCCTTAATCTTTTAGCTACTAGGAATGGCCATTGTTCATATGATTAACATAATCAAAGCGGAATTAGAACAATAACCATTAACAAGGTGTTTAGGGCACAAGACACATGAATTAATCAAATGGTTGCTAATTATATTAATAATCAACAACCACTAGGCGTGTATACATTAATCCCACGTCTAGTGCAACACACGCTTTAGGTTTACATTGTGAATGAACTTATGAGAAACCTAATAACCCTTGGTTCCTTTTATAGATGAAGGATTAGGGTTTTACAGGAGATAACTATGAATAAACATGTGTATCTTCTATTTAACTAACTAATACATAATATTCATAAATAATATTCTGAATACTTATCCTAAATAGATTTTTCCAACAGCGTTTGACTTCTGTTGACTTCTATCAACGCCTAATTTACACTTGTCAATGCTTAGACACAATCTGTCAACGTTGAACAAATGCCTTCATGTTTTCTTCGTTTTGAGTTTCTGCCACATCAACTTTTTGACCCAACAATTAGTACCCAAACACACGCGGATACAACATGAACCAATAACACAGTAGCACAGACCCACATAAAACCAGAAACGGACCTGCATATTCTATCATTTACTTTTCGTTCATATGCTGATTAATTATGTCTCATATAAAAGTTACTTTTGGCTAAAAGATATGTGTTTCTTAAGTTTATCATCTATTTGGTTTGGTTCCTCATCGATTTTTCTACATTATTGTGTTTTGATGCATTCTTTAAACTATGTCGTGAATAAAAAATAAAAAAATTGCCCCCCTTAACTTGAAAACCATGGCTACGCCTCTGTTCATGAGACGACCAGAACTATGGAAACAAGATAAAAAGTTAACTAACACATACTGACATAATATATCATTTTTTTCTTTGAAACATAGTCAAACACCTCTTAAAAATGTAACTTTCTTTTTCCAAGTTACTTCTCGCTTAGACCATCTACGGATGACATGACAAAGCTTAATAAAAGCCATTATATGATGCAATGCATAGTAAACCATCTATTTCAATAGTTGGTATAATAGTAATTATTCTCTATACACACTTGCATTGTATGGTGATGCGGTGGGGCAACGCCTCTAATATTAGTATATTCTTTCCTACTCATACGTAATTTATTACTATATTATCAAATTTAACTATTCTAGTTAGGGGGTCAATTCTTTAAGTTTGACCCACGAAAACCGAAAATCAAACAGAATCGAGCCTGATTTAGAAACGAACCGAAAATAGAATTTGGTTTGTGCGTCATAACCTTACCAAACCTAACTATAAATTTGGTTTTCGGGTTGGATATGAGTTTGGCCATTAAAACCGAAAACCGAATTTATACAAATATATAAATTTGGTTTTCGGGTTGGATATTAGTTTGGCCATTGGAACCGAAAACCGAATTTATACAATATATATATATATATATATATATATATATATATATATATATATATATATATATATATATATATATACTAGTGGCAAAACCCGTCCGATGGACGGGTATGACTTCTTATTGTCGTTTTACTTTTTTCTATTTTGTAAATATTTGGTTATAATATTTGATAGACAGGTACTACTTCTGATTGTTTTTTAAAGTTTGTTTTTAATTTTTTAGTTTAGTTGTCTTTTAATGCATTATCGATCACTTTTTAAGGATAGTGTTTATTTTTTCAGGTATGAGTTTTGTTTTATTTAATGTTTTTGTTAAGATGCTTTTGGTCTTTTTCTGTTATATATAAATGTGATTTTCATTTTGTATTTAATATAAAATTTTTTACAAAATCATTTCTAAATATATTATGTAAAGAAAAAATGTTAAAATGTTTATTGTTTTGTGAATATTGTTTTGAAAATATTAATATTAAGAAAAGAAAATCCAATTATAAACATAAAAAGTTATTTATTAAAAGCATCACCAGTAAAAAGAAAATATTGTCCGTCTTATACAAGAACATAAAAATCATTAAAGTATTTTAAAAAAACCTTTGTACACAATCTTGGTTGTTGGTTTTATGATTTTACCATCTCTATAACATCAAAATAAATATTCAATCCGTTCATGGCTACAGTTGAAAAAATGAAACAACACTAAAGTGATCATGTTAACCCGTGAAAAGGAAAATTTTTACTTGCTTCGAGTATATGTGATGATAAGTTCAAACAATATGTTATTTAGAATTAAGAGTTAATACCACAGTTAAAAGAACATATAATTTGACCTTGCAAGAAATCTAATTTTAGTATTTCTTTAAAAGTATACACATGCAATATCAAATATGTAACTGATCCATTTTATTTGCGAGACTTGATTATATAAAGATTCATATGTTTCTACGAATGTGGATGACAAAGCAATATAACTCATTG
Source organism: Glebionis coronaria (assembly GCA_025667525.1). Classification (NCBI taxonomy): domain Eukaryota; kingdom Viridiplantae; phylum Streptophyta; class Magnoliopsida; order Asterales; family Asteraceae; genus Glebionis; species Glebionis coronaria. The sequence continues at coordinate 329,140,071 of CM046882.1, forward strand.
CAAAGAAAAATAAGATAAAGAAAGTTGTGGTTTTTTCTATTTTAGAATGGTAAATTAGAGTAGTCGGTCGTGTCGTGCAGTGACATCCAAACATGCAGTATGTCTTCCTTGAACTCTCGCATAGTCATGGTTCAAACTTTTTATCCGCTTTGGATAAGAGAAAAAACCTTTGACACGTCTGAACATTCCTAAAAAAAACCATTTAGTAAAACTTTGATAGCCAATTGAGCTAATTTTATGGCTTATATTAACAAATATAAGAATAAATTTAAGTCAAAATGTGGTTTAATACCTTAAACTTAGCTAAGTGAAATTTCTACTATCTTAATTATTAGAGGTGAAAAATAATACCCTTAATTTGATTAAGTATATTTTTTACTACCCTATACAGGGACGAAGCCAGAACGAAATATGACCGGGTGCACAAATTTTTTGAACCGTAATATAACATATTTAAAAAGTGAATTGAAACGAACGATAGAAACACGTTCCGATTGACTGGATGCATTTATGATTCATTTAGAAAAAGTCGATGTTATCTTCACAAATTAACACTACACAGAAAAAATTCATAAAGGTCACGGGCGCCCGCGGGAACCCTAGCTCCATCCCTGACCCTATACACATTTGACATATCGCGTGACAATCACGTGAGCAAAACTTATAAGATTTAACAAATAAAAAATAACATGTTATGTTCCTTTCAAAATCAGTTAAAATATAAATAAAAAAACCCCTCTCATTTTCCTTGCACCCTTCGTCTTCGTTATCTTGAGTCATACATTTTTCAAGTGCCTCCCAATCAAACTCAGATCTATCATTTACATTGTTACCATTCATTCTACATAATATTATGAATAAATAACTAATAGAAAAAACTGGAATGGATAAAAACTAAAATATGTCGTGTCGTGTGCTATGTGAGAGTGCATTACAACAATGAAAGAGCCAAGAGACAAACAACAAAAAATAACATATTATTTTACAAAATCATATATGATTCCTGATATGAATCATATATGAAAAGTTCGTTAAAAGTAAATGCGTGTGTCCCTTAATAGAAAGATAATTTAATTCTCGTTATGATGGTATGTTTAGTTTTACGTAACAATTAACGGTTCATGAGATATTTAATTTTTAAAAAGTAAATTATTTTTTTAAGATAAAAAAAATTAACCGTAATTGGTTGATTGGATGTATGATAAAAAAGGTTTGCATTGAATATTTTTATATACTACTGAGTTAAAAAAACTCAAACATAGTATACCATTGGCATATCATAATGTTAATATTAACAAAGTTTTTATAATGCACATAAAAGAGTTTTTAGAATTTTGTTCGATTCATAGGCTTATCTTATTAAAGATAATAAGATATTTATTATGTTGGGCTTTGAGAGAACCAAGCCACCATGTACATCTTTTCCTTCCAACGCAAGATTGACTATAAAAATGAAAGATACGAATGCAAAACAAAGAATTTAGCAAGCTTTAAAATATACTCGTAAGGCATTATGTTAAAGTGAGGGTATGTGCGTAATTTGCATAAGAAAGTAAAATCACGTTTGCAAGGTCTAGCTCCTAACTTACTTCTTTAAATCCACGTTTTAAAGCTACTCAAAATACTATATCTAAGGTGATAGGGACTTTTAACTTATGGGTAGATAATTCTATGAACTTCAACTATAAATACTTGATTGCTGGAACTGGAAGTTTGCTTAGCTGCTAAGGCAAATGAAAACATACAGGATCATAAGTAGACAACGTAACATATATAGAATTAAAAAAAGATGAAAAATTAAACTCGGAAAACGAAAACAGTGGCTGGATAAAAGAAAATTAGGAGCTACAAACTTGTTTTAAGTCTTTTAATTGGTATTATGGTAAAAGCAAGTCCTAAGCTGCTTATTAAGAACTTGTTAAATGAAATAAAAAAGGATTAATTTATTTGAGTTGTTTATTATCATGCTAAAATATAACTTGGTCAGAACCATTTATACCATAAATCATCTGCTGCATCTCACAAAAGGAAGAAAAAAAAAACACACCTAAGTTTTAGTTCATTTTATCTGCCTTGGAAAAAGTACAATAAGAAATATACATTAAAATAATGATCTTTTATTGGACTTACATAAGAGGGTTTATCAGAGAGGTGCCATCTAACTTTTTCGTTAATGAACTTTTGATAGTGGTTGAAACAGCATCTACATTTTTATAAGGTATGTCACAGCCAGTTGTTGTCTCTTGCGTTCTTCTTTCAAAAGCATCCTGAGCTCCTTCCGGATATCCCTTTTATTGTTTTGTTGCAAAACATTTGAAGGAAACAACTTTAGGGTTAAAAAATATGTCTAGAGTTTATCCAAGTTAGTATGTATCTGTATGACAAAGGTTGATCAATTATCAAACAACAAAAGCAACAAAAAGTCTTGCCAGCCACCACATTCACAGTCGTTCATGAACCAACATTGATGCCCATCTATATAACAAACTCATATATTTATGCTTTTCAATGAGAATGAATTTTTTAGCAAAACAAATTACCTCAACATAGTTGTTTTCCATGTATGTAGTTGATTTTAAGCATATTGCCGATTAGAGTATGTCTGAGAACAGTCTGTCTAAGAATCCATGGTCCCTATAAAAGCCTTTTACATGTAGAACAAATTGTAAATCAAATGCATGATATAAATAGGCTTACATAAGTTACGTGCAATGAAGTGTGCTCGACTTAGTTACATGTGGGATTCTTTTAATTCTTAAATTCCAAACTGCGTCATCCCCTTTTATAAATCTCTCTAGGATGGCCATATCTCTGATAGGGGTGCGATCTATATAATATAAAGCAAGATTATAAGTTGTTGACCCTGGGACATGAAAGTTAAGAATAACAAATAATTATAGGCGATGGTTGGCTGCGTATTTCTGCAAAAACATGCCGTGAATTTCAGTTCAAGTCATATGAGAGGCCAAGAAGTTTTAGAGATACCCAACCAACCTGAACTTTGTTCCCATGTCGAATAGAAAGAGAGATCTTCTCGCTTATTGAATTTTAGCCACTCCATTGCAATTGTTTGAAACGATACACTATACGTTGTAATCTGAAAACGTACCAATTTTAAAAACAATTGAATAATGTTATACATCACATTAATATGGAGAAAATTCTTTACCTGGTACAGTACCGGTACCTTCAAACTCACTCAAAAAAAATCGCTACCACTAGAAACGGTACGGTACTAAGTCGGGAATTCCCGAGTTTGGTACCGAAATACCCTTGTACTATTTTTTTTTCTAGATTAATGCATATTCATGTGATAATTTTGGCACTGTTCTTTAGTATTATTAAAGAATTTGAGATGATACTGTGGTAGGATATATACACAATCTATTGTGGAATGAAAAAAATGCTTTTTACATTTTAGATACTACATGTTTTCGAAAGGATCAGTACGTTAAAGTGCTTCTCTAGAATACGTAGAATTAACATACATGTTAAATAAAATATAAATATGTAGAATTAAAATACCTGGAACATATTCATAAAGATGATAGCGAGACCTCTAATCAATGCACTGTTATCATGCCAGCCTCACCTTCAAAAACCAATGAAACATCAGAACATATGCAAGTAGCAATAATGTAGAACTGATAGTTAGTCCTGCCATTCACCATTCTATGCCAAGTCTAGATATTCTTTAAACAACTGCTCCCATCCGCCAGTGAAATCGACCACTTTTCCCCCGCCACACATTTGATTTAGATTTCCTCACAAACAGAATGAAACACAATACTGCCACTGAAATCCAATGTAGTTAACTGATAAGAATGCACATATTATTTGCTATTTATTCTTCCGATGTGTGTGTTTTGTTGTGCGTGAAACAGAAAAAAAAACAAACGACCTGAAGCAAAAAATGAGTTGACTTACGCTAAGTCTTAACTAAATTAAGGCAAACTTATAACATTAATCACAGAAAAAAACCAGCCTTCTTCTCCTCACACAAAAACCAAGCATACACCATTAACCTACGTCTTTACAAACCCCACCATAGTAGCCAATTGCTTACACAACCTACCAATGTATCTATAGGACCATTTATTAATTCATCACAAATTCATATCCAAAGCACAATGGAACATATAACATTCACCTATCCAATTAACAAACTAAAAAAGATCTGTCACAAATTCATGTTAACTGGAAAGAACCGAAACCCTGGGGCTAAAGGAGTAATACTTTAGCTGCTGTTGAGCAGCTAAACTACTGAAAGTTCATAGGCTGATCAAAACACAGAAAAAGTGGACATGTTTTAAACCCATTCGGGCGAACCAAACCATGAACTAAGAAACAAAATAACTAAAAAGATGTGTCATTTTTAAGGATCGTAATTAGTAATGGGTCTTAATTACATAACTTTTAATAAATATTAGGAAAATAGAAAGAAGATTGGAACAAAATTATAACTGACCCACACAAAGATTATCTGTTTTGAACCGTTTCTCAACCCACACGTCCTAACATAAAATGGTATATTATGAATAGATAAAATGAAGTAGCATTTTCATTAACAGTACACTTCAAAACTTTCGGCTACCACCTCTTCTAGGTAGTGGTATTCTTATGATTGAAAAGTTGAATAAGAAAATGAATGTATAAATAAAGATTTTACCAATATTAGTTGCTCCAAGCTTCGCATTTTGGTGTCCTTCATCCTCGACACGTGACCGCTGGCCAACAACAACAATTGATGACTTATAAATGCATTATCCTGAAACAATAGATTATTAATTTAAGCTACATAAGTGATATAATAAGTTTGCAGGCTTGTGTAAACTTTCATTGCTGCACTATTATAGCTTAATTTCAACATCATCAAGAATAATACAATTGGTCAGCTTTACACCAGCCCCTACATATTCACAAAATAGCCATAACTTCTACAGTATTAAATCAAGTACGACTACCTACTATAAATGACACCACTACCCCGTAATTTTCTTGGAGCTTCAGTTGTATCACGATAATGTAAAATTGTAAATAAAAAGATTGGGAAGATTATCAAAAGGGTCAATTGACCTTTTTTCAATTCTAAGTTGGGTTCTAAAGTGTTGTCTGACACATTTAGGTTCAGGGTAATCAAGTGTAGAGTGTGCCATGTGTCATATGTTGTCCTACTTTTTGAGGTAATTTGTTAGTTGTCCTATTTTTTGAGATACTTGTCTAAATCTAACGCTTGTTGCCCTGTTTTTATCGGTTGCCCTAAACCTATATGGGAAAAATATGTTCTTGAGGCTAAAACGGGAAAATAGAAGAATTAGTGGACTCTTTTGATAATTTTCCCTAAAACATTTAACATTTATACTTAGAATAGCTGTGTGATTATTTATGCCTAATGAAGGTTATAACGTTATTATTATTTACTCTTTCTAAGTTATGTTTGACTTTATAAGGATCCTTGTGCAACACTACTTCAATGACTATTACAACACTATTAGTGCAATTTATCAACCAGAGTTTACTTTACAAATCAAGCTTTCTTGCAAAACATCTAAAACACAGTATCAGTAACTATTGTAACTTGTGTCTCTCGTACAATTTTCTATCATGCTAAATTAAAGATCCCATCCAATTTCCACTTTGTAATTTGGGTAATCGGTATAGGGCTTGTAAAAATATCAAGATACAAAAATACATATTAATTTTGGGTCTTATCGGGTTGACTCAATAACCCGATAACATAAGTTATCTAACTCGAATCTGACCCGATAACACTATCAGATTATCGGGTTCGGGTTAAAATGTCCAGACAATATTTTTTTAACTCGATTTAACCGGACCTGAAAAGCCTTATCGGGTTCGGGTTCGGGTCAACCCTCACCTTAGTGAGACCCCACACCTGTGAGTAAGCAGAACCATATAACAAATTCTACTGAGACCCCTACACCTATGAGTATGCAAAACCATATAACAAATTCGGTCGGCATATTCCTAACAAAGAATATATGAGTTCTATTTTGAATCTAAAACTAAATGGATCATCAATCTACATAATGATTACTATTAACATTTTGACCAATATATAAATGAAAAAGAACACAGACTGATTTTTACCTAATAATGATCCATTCTACAAATTCCATTCACTTATCTAACACGAACTGATTTCATTTAGTGGACAAAGAACACTATGCATTGCATATAAGGTAATTAAGAGTAGAATATTACATTAGCAACTCCGTTGTTACTTTAACTTTGAAATTATAGAAGTTTATCTTTATCTTTTTTTGTTATAAATAACTACTTATGAATGATGAAAATGACAGGAAATACAACTTGAGGAGCTTTTGACACATGAGACATCATTAGCCCAAAAGTAGTTTGATATTTACTTACAACCATCACTGAGTAAGTGTAGCCAAATGCCCCAATCACCTCTTCACTTGATTTAATAATAGTTTCTTACTACCATCACTGATTAAGTAGAATCCGGTAGCCGCTAGTTCGCAATCCTGATAAAATCTAACATCAGAATACGAAACAGAAAATAATGCAAAAGCATTGCAACCGATACAACCACAAATAAGGCAAAAGCATTCGTTGGTTGCTTCCTTAGATATGTCTCAGTAATGGAAACAAAGGTGATGGGATTTATAGAGCTGAAAGGGTTAAAGAACAGAATGATGATAAGAGTTAAAAAAAAATACTTAATGATCACACTCAATTATTTGTATAGAAGTGAAAGTAATGCTTCGATTACAATATAAGCCACCTAGAACTAAGGTATAACATGAAGGTACAACATGAAGGGAATCGGTAAATAGCAACATAGTCATCATTAACATGCATACAGTGTCGAATTACATCATTGCAAGAGGTGACTTCCTTCTTACAACCAACAGATCAAATCATACCTCCATATGAAGATTTCAAAACTTCGCCACTTTGCTCAGCAATGTGAGATATGTACATTGTTTATTGCAGGCTTACAGCACAATGATGATTTTCAAGTATAAGTTTTGAGACAATAATGTGAGGTATGTACATGTAATGAGTAACATAACATTCAACACTGATCCGTCATATCAGTATTTGCAGTTTCAGTAGGGGTGTTTGGGATTACTTATTAAAACTTCTAGGTGATGGTATTCAACTTGCTACTAAAATCAAAAAACAAAAAAAAACCCAATTTGCTTTATGCTATATAAATGTAGATGTTAAAGTGCCTCGTTGTTGTGATATCCGTAGTTGAAAACATGAAACCATGTGTGACCGTGTTCTGATATATCCGCTGTTGGTATATCTGCTATTGATATCATGCGTGATCGTTGTTGTGATTGTTGTGGGATTTAAAAAAGCGACATTTTTTATGAGGTTTGATTTATGGGTGCGTATGAGACGTCAAAGGGTGAAACAATTGAGTCATTGTTGCATAGCTGATTAAAGCCGTACAATGAAGATATAAATGAGTGCGAAAGGGCTCTTTGTTTCATAGAACTTGTCTTTTTGAAAATCCTGCATATTGCCCATGCATCCTACAAATATCAAAAAATGAATCAAAGGCGTATTTGGTGTTGCATATCAAAACTATTTATCTTTTTATTGTGATACAACTGATAAACATCTTTGAGGATGTTTGGATTGTAGCTTCATCTCGCTAATATGACCCTTTGTTAGTGACTCGAGGTGTTTTAAATGATCATGTTGAAGTTATTTATAAAAACAGCTTATTCTAGAAGGAACTTAGTATATTAATAAGGATTCATAAATGATCTTTGTTAGTGACGTGTCCACCTAACGACTCAATATGCTCAACAATTTGCTTGCAAAGTCTCTCAGATAGGCTGCCATCTGAAAACGCCATCTTAGAACCATGCTTTTCCTTTTCATTGATTTTCGGCCACTTTTTTTGGAAAGGCGATTTTCTACCATTTTAGTAAAAAGCAAAAACAAAAAATAAAAATCGTGAAAGCATAGTTTTTTTTGTGTCCAAAATCTTCGTCCTACAATTGACAAATATATGTTTTGTGCACAAGTAGTTTTTGATAGCAGAATTATACTATGAATCCTAAGAAACAACATATGGTGCCCCACATATGTTATTGCATATAAATTTGTCATATATCCTTATTCCGTTCGAAATCTAAAAGAAAAGCAAATGAGCATACGAAAACGTAAACACACAATTTGTATTGCAAAACTTTATTAACTTGCAAGTGGCCAACTGTGCTTGAACATTATTTTGCAAAAATTCACCATTTTATGGCATTTAAGAAAACCTTCGCAAGAAAAAAGTCAATGGAAAAAAATTGGAACTTTTATTGTCATAGGCATTAGTACAATTTAGTTGAATTTATAAGAAACATCATGAACCTAGCATGCAATGTTCACTACTTCCTGAAACATACAGAATCATAGTCCTAAGCATCTTTTAAATTAATAACAAAAGCGGCTTTAAGATACGAACTAAATTAACATATCACCAAAACTAATACTACAATTAAACTCATTATATATATAAGTAAAACTTACTTGATACCAAGATGAACACGCTCCTGAATACTAAAACCAAAGCAGCCGTTGTTACAGAAGTTGAGTCTCAAAAGCTCGTATTCCTCAACCTTCGAGCCACTTTCCAAGAGCTATATTGCCTTGTCTCATCTAATAATGACGTAGCATGCAATCTTTTCATTACTCCTAATACCAAGACCATATAGTGTATGCAAAAGAGTATCACACATATTTCTGGAATATTAATAATATCGTAAGCAAATTTATCAAAATCTATTAAAAGGTAGCAAGTAACCAAGTTGTTTCAGTTTATTACCTGGATACCCTTGAGGCCATCATTATTAACCACTTGTTCCTCTTCTGTTTGATCATGTTTCTCAACTAAAATATTTACCTTCCATGTAGCATCGCTAATCGTTGTCACTCGTTATCAAAATATTATCAAACCAGACTTTATCTTGCATCGCCCATATCTCGATACCAGCAGCAATAGACTCCAAGTCAGGTTTTTCAATCTTAAAGTAGTCAACACTTAGAACTTCACGAGGCTTCTAAATACCCATGTAATTGGGATTGTCGATAAGATCAGCATGCCATTTTCCTTTACACTCTGGGTTCTTTTTTAATGGTCTTTTCCGTTCTTCACAACCCGTTGTAGCTTCACATTTCGGGTTGTCAATCATGGGAGCTTCCAACTTACTATCCTCCTCCTCATCTCAATCTTATGGCTTTACGGTTTCGGGATCATCAATCTCATCTGGTTCATCATCTAATGTTTGAGTCTTCCTCTTTTTACAATGAATGTCTTTGTGTCTTGAACAGACATCTTTTGCTAAAGCCAAAAAGATATACGCACCTGACTCAACTGGTGGTGTGCCTTGTGGTCAAAAGTAGATGGATGAGGTTTAAGATCAGACGTGAGGTTAGGGCAGAATTGTTTATCTACATATATGAGGAACTATTAAAAATATTTAAGGGATAATTAAGTGAATGCCAGTTAAAAAATGCACCTGATAGATGGAAGGGTCATGTTCTTCAAGACTTGCGGTCGTAGAATAACAAAGTTCCTCCACTCGTTGTTGTCGATTCTTTCGTCCATAACAAATGTCTAGCAAACCAAAATTCAAGCAAGATGAATGCATGTTAACCTAGAAAGCAAATGAAGAATTAATCAACTGTAAGAAGTATTACATTATGAATTATCTCATCAAGTATTTCTTCTGAAAGACACATCCCAGTTCTCTTTTGAGTGGCAACGATCATTTCTCTGACCTGATAATAAGAAGACCCCATTGTTGATAATAAGTATGACTGTATGAGAAATATTATGATATAGGAAATATTATGATATGCCTCTTCAGTTGGGGTTTTTCAGGATTATTTTCATTATTTTTTGTTTTACATTGTTAGTGTCGCGAGATGTAAAAATTTGTGGCGCATGAGCTTACATGTAAGGGTAGAACAACAATAGGCGATGTAATATAGATGGACCGTGGTCATACTGTTAGTTAGTGGCTAAAGACTCAAAGAATGAACCTGCTCTGGCCCTAGTAGCACTAATGTGAAGAACCATATCCATAGCACCAGATTCAATAGCTCTTGATCCATCTTTGTCAACAACCCATGTTGTGCCAGTTCCTAACATGTTTGTTGTAACGGTAATAACTCCTGCATAAAGACCGATATATTGTTGTGATCCGAAGCATGAGCAGATAGGATATAAGAAACGTACACTCTATTGAAGGTGAGTGCTTTACCTTCATTCATGTAAGAAATGTATCTTTTCTTGCATTAAACATAGCGGAAAATTATATATGTAACAATTATTTCAAAATTATATAGCAGAAAACTGATTAGTCTTACAACTCACTGTCTCTTTGGGTATGATGATACATCATAATTAACCTATCTATTCTCGTATCATTTGAAGGAAACGTGGTCCACCTGTTCACAATTGGTTGCGACGTAAACTCTATTCAAAAGAACTGTTGGTGGGTCAACGGGTTATAACCTTTTCGAGCCTAGACTCGGCAGCAAGATATCCAGTTCGGGCACATTGGAAAAGAAGGTCGTTCACATGACGGTGCTTCTTGTAATCTTCCATAGAAATGTTGTGAAAGTTCACAACTTCATCGTATTAGAAATGTTCAGCCGGGGAGTATATCTACTCTTGCAATATGGGGACCGGTGGCATCCATCTAGAAACAGTTCACACAAAAACAATCAGCAATAACAAACAACTGTAGCTGCTATAAACCATATAACCAATTTCAGATCATACACACCTTTTTTATACAACAAATCATCCGATTAACACCGAATGCAAGTATAAAATTAAATTATCAGGGTTTTATGACAGATATGGTTAGACTATGATTTACCGATTTAGCTCTTTGTCCTTCCCGTTATGAGTTTTAGGTAGGAATTTCTTTATTGAGTCCAAAGCCTGTAAGAAAGATTAAGGCTTCATAAAGATTTGGATATTAAATTGTCAAGGTTTCTTTGTAAAGTTTGATGTTATTCAGTGAACTCAAAGCAGCCATTAGCTTCAAAAAGATTGTGCATGAAGTAATATTGTGTTGCTAAAATCAGTTGCAGCAAACACATACCCAGAAAAACTTACCTGTAAGTTGCAACGGATTTAACTGCCTTGCATACAATTCTAACATCAGGAATATTTTTTTAGCTATTAGTGTTTTATTAACTTGCATACTTAATTGCATTAAAAGCGTAAACAGAAGTTGCTCACTGGTGCGCTGAACTCAAGGTTTCAAGTTCCGACTCTAGAAGGAGTTCAAATTTTTTTATCATCTCCAAGCACACCCTCTTGAACCTCTTCTTCTGCACCATATAATATTTACAGACTTTAAAACATATCAATGCCCAAAACCTACGGCTGGTACATAAATAAACAAATAAAAGTCGTCAAACATAAAGAATCTGAGAAGCACATTGCAACATTATGTTAACTTTGCTGAAATCACAAAATTCACTTTATGCATACTTCCAAGTTCCAACATAATCACAAGATCTCAACACAGACAAATAGATGAGGAATAATCACAAAACAGTTAACAATGATAAAGCAGTTTTAATATAATTACCGGTCATGATATTGTTGTCTACAATGGCTATTAAACACTCGCAGATGGCCGACATGAGATTAGAGCTTACGAATGATTTTAGCGTTTGCAATCAGGGTTTTTGTTAAGAATGAGATATTAGGGGTTTAATAAGAAAGATGTTCTTTTAATGTTTTAATGCGTATATAGATATGGTTTTGTTGCTGGATATCACAACTATTGGTATAGTCTAATGGTTGAGGCACTTGTTGCTGGGCTTTTACACCCGAGTTCGAATCATAGGAAAGACTATTTTTAAAATTTCGAAATCTCATGGTATAATAATGATGACGTGGATTAAAACATGCTTATGTGGCATATCCCTCCTCTTATATATAATGTAAAGATATATATATATAGAGTTGGGATCGATAGAAAACTTCATCTTTATAGAAAACTTAGAAAACTCACTTTTCAACTATTGGATCAAAAGTTACACTCCCTTCTTTTTTTCCGCCCAAACTACAGGGGCTGTTTTGTAGATTTTTATTTTACTGGGTACAATTGCTAATATTTACAATCTTTTTCATATATAATGCCTAATTTCTCACGCTCTCACGCTTTTTTTCTTCTTTATACCATTTCACGCAACAATCTTCTTCCTCTCATTTCATCTTGTTCCTCTCTCTCGGTTCCAGGTTTATTAAATCTAAGATTAATAAAATCATCTCGGCACGAAATCATACCTTGTTATCAAATTCACATTACCATCTCATCATAATTTATCAAATCAAAGACCAAATTAAGGTAAAAATTCATGTTCATTATGTGTTAGTTTTTTTTTTCTTCAATTTTATTCGCTAATAATGTTTGGTATATTGATTTTACGATATTTTTTTTTATATTGTGGACTAATTGATTAGTTACTTTATGAAAATTTGATAAAATAAAGCTTAGAAGTTGTTTTTTTAAAAAAACTGCACACAATGTGTTTGATAAAGTGTCTAAATGGTATTTTATAATTATGATTCGTTATTCTTGAACTATGATGCACTAATTCTATAATTGTTGGTTTATTAAGTGGCATGTGAGGACACATACGGGGATGAACGTCATGAGCTGCTGCATAGGTACGAATTAGTGCAGCTTGGGCTTGATCACATACTAACAACTGGTGTCATATGGTACGAATTAGTGCAACAAGCACAAAGAGCTACACGTGTTATTATTATTATAATCAGAAGTCTGGACAAAGTCCGTGGAAGAAACTTGTGGGTACATCCTTCTACTCACAGTCCATACATACTCCTGAAGCAAAAATGATATATCGTGAATTTGAATCATCCTTGTACTGACAATTTGCTTTTATGTTTTTGTTTTCAATTATTTGTGTAGGGAGCCAATAGCGTTTGCATGTTTGGATTTATTGAGTATGGTAGAACTTGCTGGTGTTGCAGAATCAAAATAGGAAATAGTTTAGGCCAAAGCCTATGAAGGATGAGTTCTGTACTCATAAAGTTGGCCAAAGCTGGTATTTATAGTTGGTAGACAAAAAACATAATTCAATTTGTATAATTAGTAGACAAAAACCAGAATACCAAGACATAGTTCTTAAAGTTGCTAAACCGCATTTGGTTTTGTTGCAGGGGTACTCAGCTAGGCAATCAGATGACTATGTGTTGCATGTTTCTGGAAGATCTCGTCATCAAGGCACATCTTCCGAAGCAGCTTCCTGAATTGGCGAAAAAAGCTATTGATGGATAGTAGATGACCTTCATGGAAGGTCTTGTTCGGAAGAAGAGAGATGGATTTGTTACTAACCAAAGCAGAGTTAAGTAAAAAATACCTACACCATGGTTGGTATCATTGCCTCAAGTTTCAAGCCATTGGCCTCGAGTCACAAACGTCGTGCCCTTATCATGTACATTGAAGTTGAGTTTGTTACATGTGCGTACTATATAATGGGTAGTTAATATTGTCCGTTAAAGGTCTGTTTTTAGCACGATCCTTATAGGTTTATGGTCTTGTATAGTGCTATATCAATAATATTAATGACGAATTTTACTACCATCTGCACTTTAATCCTGCTCATTTACTAACTTATTATTTTGAATGTGCCAGACGCGCACACAACAGGGAGAGAAATTTATGCTACATTTGGAAACAAATTATTCAGATTTTCAGGGACAAACACTCCTGATAGTATGCTACTGGACTGTAGCATGTTATTGGGCCTTTAGAATTTATGCCTTATCAACGGGGTACTAGTCGAGTAGCAGATGTTGACTGGAACTCCACTGATATTTCGACACTCATTTCTTTAAAAAATTGATCAATCGAAGAGGAATTCTCGCGTATGATCAGTTCCATTACTTAAGTGATCAGGTTATCTCAAAATTGGTTTTGATCTTGTAGCTTTACATTTCTAGTTTATGGAGGCCAAATCTATAAATAAACTAGACTTGTAAATGCCGAGCATCAATTTATAATTATGTACATTATGTTTCATAGCTCACTCAATATCATGTGTAAAACATATGGTTTGCTTTAAATACACATAGAGATCATAGAAATACAATCTGGATTAGACGAGTCTTGGTAATGTATATTCATCTATATCTGTTTTTTGTACAACTTCATGTAGCTATGGTATGTAATTCATAAAAGAAAACTTGTTTCTAGTAATAAAAATGGATCTCAAGGCAAGAAGTTTGTAGCCAGGTGTGAAGGCAATGTTGCTTGCTACGCTTCGATTATAAATATGATATGACAGCAAGAAGCGACAAAGCAATGATGCATTAAAAAACCGCCCGTAAGGTGAGCAAATACTAGTTGTACGTATTTGCTAAGCTTTTCTTGATGAGAAAGATAAAAATCCTCTACATCATGAACCCACGTATTGAAGGCCAATATACTTATGCAGTTGCAATACGAGCAGCCTTACTTGCAAACAATACATGATGAACCTTGAAGCATGCCCGATTAGCTTCCTTTTGAACTTGGTTAAGTAGGTGTAAACAACCCATGTACAAGGTTACTTGACAAATTTAACTGTATTATACAGTTGTGTATCGATAGAGTCCTAACTTATGTGTGGTCAAAGAAACAATATATCAAATTAAGAGTTACCCGTAGAGCAAAATATGTGAAGTGAATATTAAGGGGGTGTTCGGATTAGCTCTTGGAACTTATTTTCTATTTTTGATTCCAAAACACAGTAAACCCAATACATTGAACTTTTATTTACTAGTCTATTGTTGTAGAAATATTTATGGAGTGTTGCGAAACAGCATAAGCCATTTTAAGTTACCTAAGATATAGTATTACTACCAACTAAATTTAAGCCTTCTGAGTTGATTTCCAATAGGAGTAATCGATCAGTCCTCATAGTCCTTCCCATACGTTAAGTCCACCGCTTCAACAATTCATCACTTCACTTTCTTGTGTTGTTTGTCTCTAATCGTGTTTGGAGCAGGATTCGTCACTTTATATGCGCGCTTGTAGCAAGAGATTCACCTTTCTTATGCGCATTTTGTATGCTCCAACAAGATTGAAACTTATAGCTGTTGCCATCACTCTGCAAATTCAAACAAACGCACGCCTTAATAATAACAAACACATGCCTTAAACATAAGAAACACATGCTTTAAATTTTACGAGCAGATGCTACTTTTATTTAACAACTAAATAGTTTAAAACATATATTCCTTATAGATAAAGCACAATTTGACTTGACTTATGTAGAAGTATCTGGATCAAATTTTGACCCATCCAACCCAAATGATTAAAATTCCAAAGTGACCTAATCATGGGTTGTCACGGAGTTATTGGGTATAATATGTTGTGCCGGTTAAACTTGTGAAACAAACTAATATTATTATTTCGAATAATAATGGCAACAGGTTTTGAACTAAGCATACCTCAGACAAAATACAAATATGTTTCCCCTTCAAGAATTGTAGAGCAGATACACCCCTTTCAGCATCTAAAAGCACATAACGTCGGCAGATTTTCAGAGGGCCACACCTAGAGAAAGAAAACAACCAAAAAACGTGAGAATCAGGGTCATTGTGCGTCTTGAACATTACTTAGGTAATCTTTTCACGATAAAATAATAAAACCGATGCCGTAATAAAATAATAAAACCGATGTCGTAATAAGATAATAAAACTGATGCCGTAATAAGATAATAAAACCGATGCCGTAATAAAATAATAAAACCGATGCCATAATAAAATAATTGGGCTATCAAGATTTTGTTAGTGATGGGAGCCTACTGGACCATTAGTTGCACCTTTCATATATGAGTTCACTGGTGACCCTTATCCGTTTGTGGAGAGATTTAAACCCGAAAAACGGTTATTAGATCAGAAGGACCGTTAGTTCTCTGTCCTCCAACAGAAGAAACACAATGACTCCAAGCAGATCATGGGTTATAGCATTCATTTTTTACTAGATCTATGGATTAAGAGACTCAAATGGATTAACAAATTATTTTTCTGTGGATTAACATATCTATGGATTAACAAATTCATTTTGTATTATAGAAATTCAATTTGTACTATATTTATGGATATATCACTCACAAATAATCAGTTAAGAACCCCAAACTCTCTAAGAGGGTTTTTGGATTAGCTTAGTTTGTCAACTTATGAATTTATTTTAAGAGAACACAATTTTAGCTTATGAGTTACTCATAAGCCTAAAAAGTGAGCTTATGAGTTTTTCCATACGCAAATAAGCTCATAAGCGGGACAAAAGCTAATCCAAACATTTCCTAGAAATATATATACTCGAGTAATTACATATAAAAACTCTCAAATAATCATAATCACTAATCAGTTTTAATATATAGCAAGACATTATATATATGACAAATACTCATGAATAAGAGTAGAACCTTTATTCCTCGTTGTTGGTTCCCGGCTAGCTATTATAAGATCTGGTCATTCCTTGCTGTTAGGTTGAAATAAAAACAAAGTGATTTGCTAAAGTTCGTCAAATGGATGCAATATAATTTATCAAACGGATGCACTAAAGCGATATTCTCCATTTAGAACTCAATGTGGCCAAACCAATGCAGAGACTACTAGTGAAACAATCAGGGTTACTCATTTGCGACCAGAGGTTCATGGGTGTGATTCATGCCGCGCTCTGACTAGCATTGGGTCCAATTCACGCTCTGGTCAGCATTTGGTCCAATTTAAAAAACCTTCATTTATAAATAGTGCTAACTTAATTTAATATAGGAGATGAAGGTGATAATTTACATTATAGTTATTAAAAATAAATCAATTGCTACCTACAATGCCGACTGACTTTCATTGGGGATAAACGAATATGTATTATTATTGTAGCTTTGGAGTACCTTTTGTCGTTTCGGGCTTGGAGGAGACCATAGACCATCATATGGCCTGATTAAATAGGCGCCTTTATTCTGGTTATCCTCAACCTGCATACACATATAGCAAATCAGACTGTTCATAATAAAACTTCGAATAAAATTAATATAAAAATGTAATAAAACTTTGACTTACGCTTAAATATCCATCGGCTCTACCATTAATGTGCCCAGACACAACAAGAATGATCTGGTGGTGCAGCAAAGTAGACATAAAGTTCCTTAATCACTTACAGTTGCTGCTTCTAGTGAATTGAAATATGTGCGAGCAGTTTACATATTAGCCCGTTTTTCTCTGAAAAATGAAGTCGTTGCCATGGTTCGGCTCACCAGGAAATAAATTTCTCAACAATCGATCAAGTCCTCTTGGTCTCTGTTGTAAAACGATGACCATGAGTCATTTCTGCTTTTTTTAAAGTCAAGCTTTAACTTGAAATTATTAAATAGAAGCTTAATTTTCTGTTCCATGAATAAAGTGGGCAGGTGGCGTTACTAGGCAGCAAGGTTGCATATCAGAAATAGCTTCTATAACCATATTCCGAAACAAAAATACACTCTTAAACATATAAACAAATCGAAAACTTGTGCCTTAAACAAATAAACAAATCGATTCCCCAATACAATTTTAAAACAAATAACATACAGAGAAATCCGTTATATAAAAAGATTTTAAGTATCAAACTTTAAAACACAACATCTGGAATATCCAAAGACAACCATTTTCTAAGCTATTTTATAAGCACTTCACAATACTATATAAAATGTATAACAACGCCTATGTACTATATAAGGAGACTGATAATAATGAGTAGGAAAGTGTCATAAACTAACTATTAGGTAAACATATACACTAAAAGATACAAACAAAAACAAACAAACCAATGCCTAATAAAATATTAAAAGAGATGCCCTACACATAACATACAGATACATTAAACAAAAACATTCTTTCAGACATTTTAACAAATACCTTGTAAGCAATTTTAACAAATAAATTATTTTGGCCATTTTACCAAACATTTTGTGATATATTTTAACAAATAATAAACATAAACCTGATGTCCTGATTCATAACTCATAATTTACAAAATACCACTCAGAAACTAATAACACGTCATATTCCTATATAAACAAACAATAATACCTGGTAAAATAGGCAGCCGAACAAAAATTGAAGCTGAATCTTGAAATAGGATGAACGAAGAGTGATGTTAACGACGGATACAGTGGTGGCGTGTGTGCTATTGCATGTTTTAACGATGGTGGAGCCCGCGGTGATTGTAATGGTGGTTCCCAGTGATGTTACTATAGGAGATGGTGGAGGAGGAGATGGAGTCGAAGAAGATGGCGGCGATGGAGATGGTGGCGACGGAGATGATGGCGCAGAAGATGGTGGTGATGGAGATTGTGGTCTGTGTGTTTCTTATCTTCGAAGACTATTCTTTCTATAGCAAATTACCTGTCTCAAAGAAACTATAGCAAAATTATTTCCTTCATCGTTTGCTAACAGCACGACCTTCTGACCCATCTTTCTTCAGTGTGCTTCAATTTCACGCTGATCAATTCCCGATTATGTAAATTTCCCAATTACTGTATCACCACTTTGTAGATTGGCGTCGATAAAGGGAAACCCATCATCATCGAAACTACCGACCCGCCCAATCTTACTTCGGATGTTCCGAAAGTCCACTACATAATCAATATTAATCTTCTTCCCCACGTCCTTATCTTCTTTATTTTATACCTCAGCCATATAACTTTTTATATGTTCTATCCGGAACAAACCACGGTCTAAAATGGGGAACTAAGTCAAACAAACCGATGACCTGACTAATTAAGTCAAACATGCTATTTTTATAAACAAACCGATGCCCTGACTAATTAACAAACCTCATAATTATAAATTGATGCCCTGACTATTTTTATAAACAAACCGATGCCCTCACTAATTAAGTCAAACATGCTATTTTTATAAACAAACCAATGCCCTGACTGATTTGCTTAATGCTCTTGGGCAGGTACACTGGTCATTCATATATTCTAACCTCATAGCTCATGAATGAATATAATCAGTAACTTGTAGAGTTATAAAGAGATGGTGATCCATGAAACATTCAGATACCTAAAGAGTCTCAGTAATGGAATGTTGGGAATAGAGTTTTGCATGTGCACTATATTAATATGAATACTTTACAGATGGTTGGTTTATTGTTTTACCATGTGTATTCAGTCTGTTATAATTATTCCTAGTTGAGCTACCAAGATAAATCAGTAGGTAGAGTTGGAAGGTGTACTGCTCTATATAGGACTCAAGAAATATAACCAAGTAACTAATTCTAATTCTAGTGGATGTATCAGCTGCCAAGTTGAGGTATGAATATAAATCAACAAGTTAAGGATGCAATTTGATGGCTAAACTTTGGTGCTAGAAAAACATATATAGTCGTAATCGTAAGTGATCCTAATAAGCATTGAGGTTTTAGAGGCATAGGGGAACCGTAAAGTGATAATTGTATATAAAGTGATAAAGCCCAAGGGCAGTAGTCTAATAACTAAAAAGGGTATTATGAAAAATTAGTAACTTATTACAATTGACGGGTAGCATTTGAGGTTGGGGTCAAGCTGATTACACCATCTAAGACAACAAAATTTACCCAAAAACTGATATTATTCAAACATTTGTATCCAAACATCTTTTATTGTCAATTTGGCATCATTATGTTACCTTCAATAAAAGCTGTTTCGCTAAACATGTGCTCTTAATTCATACAAGCAGGTGCACTTAGATCATAAAAACATATGCCCTCAAAACAACAGATGCAGTGAAACAAACAAATACCTTAATCGTATAAACAGGTGCCTGTAAAGCATACCAGTAGATGCTATTTCATGACACAAACAAATGCCTTAAGTTAATTGACGATGCTTTAATGAAACAAGCATATGCTCTAATCATGCATCAATTTTTCTCCTATCATACTAACAAGTATGGCCTACTTTTTTACCATGATGCTTAAACTCCCTGGTGAGCAGTTTAAATAGATACATATTTTATGCATTTTGTTGTCAGATTTGTTCATATGCCCTAATTTGAATTATACAATTCCGAATCGATAAAAATGTTCTAATTTTAAACATACTCACAAAAATACTAAATATTAAACCTAGTGTCATACCTTACTCGTCCCAATTTTATTAAATTCAAACGTGGCACGTCAACCAACACTCATTATCCAATCTAGTTAATCTAAACATCAACAAAAACCCCAATATTCAACAAAAATCCTAATTCTTCACAAATTTTTATATATTCTAACTCGATACACCAGTCTAGTATAATCACACCGATCCGATAGTAACCCTAAATTCCACAAAATGGAATCAAAACTTGAATTGTTCACAGTTCACTAATTTAATCAATCAAAACCACAATACCAACCGACATAATCAAACTTATGATAATGAACTGAAATTAATTAAAGTCAACTGAAATTAATTGAAATGAATTAAGAGCGGTTACCTGCTATGTTGTTGCGGTGAGATGATGACTTGGACCGTGGATTGTATATGTGTTTTGAAGGTTTTCTATTGGAGGGAGGATAGTGACGGCGCCGGATAATATCCACGGCGTACATATGGTGGTGACGGTGGCTTTGCCGCTGGTGACCGGAAACATGGAATAAGAGTGCTGGTCGGAGAAGAAGATACGATATGTGAGGTGTGTGTGTTAGATCCTGTTTAACCAAGTGAGAATGGCCAATTGGCAGATCCAACCCTTCAGATTTTTGTAAATTTTCATTTATTACCCTGTATTTTAGTATTTTGCAAAACGTACCATGTAGTTTTGTTTTCCAGGTTTTCTACGAATCTATGGTTTTCTCTATATATATATATATATATCTCTACATTATATATAAGAGGAGGGATATGCCACATAATCATGCTCCTAATCCACGTCAGCAACCATATTTCGGAATAGCACATTTTTCATAATTATTAAAAATTATGCAGGCAGGGATTCGAACCAGAGACCTGCCAGTTAACAACAAAGAGACTCAACAATTACACCAACCCAACACTTTTGGTATCCTTCAACAAAACCTAATTAATATACACAACTTATCAAGGAATTGAAACTAAAAACTCGAATATCCCTATACAGAATTAGATAATCCTTAAACCCTGCTTTTTACATATTCCTTCACCTCCGGTCGATTTTCCACCATTTATGAAGCTGCAATAATTGAAGAAAGTCATTCCAAACATCACATCGTTCCAACAAAGGTATTGTCATTCTTTTAATAGGTTTTATTACTGTGTTCCATGCATCTGGTATATGTTTTATCTGTTTGTATAATGTAAATCATGCTTGAAAAAGCCTTAATATTAGATCGAATCTTGCGGTTTTTGGGTATAATGCAACCCATTATATATAATTATTTACCTTGATCTAAATCGGTTTGATTACATTGTTTTTACACAACCCATTCATATCTGTTGGTATAGTATGCGAGATTGACCTACCTTATTTGGTTACTTTCAATCCATCATGAAGACCATAAACTACTTGCTCAAGTGATCAATGAGACGAGAAATTCCATTAGACAATGCTTGAGTAGATAAAACCTTTTTAGTTTGTGCCTAACTAGACCCGACCATTTTACGTGGTGCCTGAGTAGACATTCTAGGGGGTGCCTGATCAGACGGGTCCTTTATAGGCAGTGCCCGAGCAAACACACCCTTTTCAGGCAGTGCCAGAGGAGACAAAACCTTTTTAGAAGATGCTTACAGGTTTAATGAATTAGCAAGATACGTGCCAATTCAATCAAGATTCAATATTTCAGATTCAATAGCACGTTTTCATGGAAGGTACTTTTTTTTAATTATTCACATACTTTGATGGATTTTTTGTTCGACCTTAATATTCCTGTTTAGCATTAATTTTCAAATTAGGTTTTTATGGGTTTTTTGAATTGGGGTTTTTATCGCAGAGATTTTTTGAATTGGTTATAATTTTATAGCTTTTTTCAAGACACTTATAATTAAGCCTTAACCCCAATAACTCATATTACTAATATGAAAAGTTCTTTTTCTGTCTGCAAACCATTGATGACAGATTGAGAATGAATATAGTCAAGTTGAGAAAGATTATAGGCCCGTTGCATAAATTTACATAAAATGGACAGTGAGTATGACAACATCCGTAAATACTGGGTGCCATGGGTGATGTGTACACCACAAGACTGGATTATGTTAGTGAACCCATGGGAATATCAAGTAATGATGTATTCACTAGACTAGGATTACTGGAGCAGGTTAATACAACAACTCATCATAGTGATTATTTATGGTATTCCACAAGGTAAAAAAACTTTATGCTTTGAGTTATGCAAAAAGATTTAAACATGGTGAGTTGCTCGATTCTAATGATCGTCTCATACTTATTATAGCGTCGACATTAAAGGTGACGAGTCATTCCTAAATGATGCACCTGAAACAACTATTCATGTGAAAACACTTGGTCATGTTCTTCATTTGTTTTTTAATGGTCAACTGGTAAGGTACTAAAAAAATTTAAGAATAAAATTGAGAGAACTTATTTTTTGCAACTCTTTCTTTATGAAAATCAAAATTTCTAACTTATAGGTAGCGCATATGGTCATTCTGGTAACCCTCAAATCTCTAAAGAGATATACATCACTCTCAAACCTGGAAAATCAAAATCTCTAAAGATATAAATCAAAATTTCTAACTTCAGATTTGTCATTTATAAATCTCAATATTTGTTTCTTCATATGGGTAACAAATTGACATCTTTAGTACTAATTTGATTCTTATGTACAACATTATGGTTCATTTTTTGATAAAAAAAAGGGTGCGGGTATTACTGATCCAGTGGAGCTTAAGGGGTTAAAGAATAGGGCAATCGTTGATTTTTCATCTCAACGATGGACATATCAAACAGGATGGAGAATTGCTTGGGCACAGGTGGTTGTTCAATTTGGGTTATGGGTTCACATAAGGGTCAACCTTTGACTGCTTGCAATATTGCGTTTAAGATAATATCCAAACACTCCTTAAGACTACTTATTTCAGTATTGCCTTGAAAGAGCTTGCTTTGCTAATGTTGTCAAATCCAAAGGAAACCAATTTTTTGTGACTTACCGGTAGCATGCTCATGTGCTTCTATTAATTTGGTAGCTACTTATGAAGTCACAGATGTTAATATATATATCCTGATGTATTCTCGCAGTTATAAGAAAGATGACAATCTCCATCACCAACTTAGCTCAGCATCATCTTTGAAAGTGTTGGACCCTCACTGAGGAGTAAAGTAATGCGCCCTGTGCAGTTTATTAATGGAAAATGGAAGAGGTACTCTTTTTTCATAATCTTAGCTTTTGCCAAATTAATTTAAAATCAAGATATCATGCTTTATCTTTTGTCTATCTTTGTCTATTAAGTTGTAGTTACGTTAACGGATTATTCTCATTTTATACTACTTTATTTTATTGTTCATTGTATATTAGTTTATCCCATATTGAACTTAATATAGCTTTAATATTTTGGCAAAGGAGTCAAAAGCTGCAAGTTGAAGGTTTCCTTCAGTTCCCATATTTTTATGTTATTCAAAATTTACCCACTTTAACTGCAATCCAACTTTATATAGCTGCCTGTTATAAATTTCACTAAAAACAGTACTCATTAAGAAAACCTACAAGGGACTAACTTGCTATTTGAACAAACTTATGCTTGATCTTTTTGACCATATCCATACTAATCTGCTAGCTGCAAATGGATCATGTGTATACACTGTTGGCGCTGACAGGGTGCCACTTTGACCATGGTAAACACACTACAACATGATGTACATATGAATGTGACATGGTCGTGTTTAATGTGCTTCCACTCTTGTGATCGCCCTATGCCCAAAGAGTTGTAGTAAACTGATTTAATACTGAATTTTGTATTAGTATAGAGGTCCGGTTTGTCTATTTCCTGGTCCACCTTATAAGTTGTTGGTGTGCCAAAATAATAAATAAGATGGTTAAAAGGCTTTTTGGATTAAGGATAAAGTTTTTGCTGCTCTGTCTGACATATTTATAGTATAGCTAGACTTTTGGATTATGGTCACGCTCACGCTAAAAGAGAAAAAAAGAGACTTTTTGGTTGTTCATTTAGAATAAATGGACGCAGCGTATATGTTTCATCATTTGAATAGGATTTTTAGATTTAACATGATGATAAGTTGGGAATTATGAGATACTATGGTTTCAGGTAGTTAAGGTAGCTGATTTTGGTGTTGCGATAGTGAAGTCTCATATTGGTGTCATAACAGCAGAAACGGGGAAATACTAATGGATGGCTCTAGAGGTAGCTTTTAGATGCCACGTCTCCTTTGTATTTGTCACCACTGAGTTCTGAAATCCATATGTTTTTCGAGTCTTGATACGCTGGGATATGTATAATAGTAATAGGTCTCTATATGTACATAGGGTGGGTTTTTCATTTTAGCTAAAGTAGACCCATAAAGGCTTAATTTTAAGATCGCAGTTTAAACATAAAATAAATAACGAGGGGAATAAAATGAAATAGTAACCCGGATTAATAATGAAATATGAGACCGAATTTTCATATTTTTAGTATGGCTCCTATGTCATAGTACTCTCACACAATAATGACAGTTCTGTTCTTGAGGTGATACGTTGCTATTCCAGTTATACATATGCACATGATACCTTCTTATTCATTATTGTTCACAAAATAATTATGCATGTCAATTCATCACAGCTTAATGAACTTTGCAAGTTATCCAGATTGAGAGACGAAAGGTAACCCGATGCTACACAGGTTATGTGGAGCGTTGACATTTTGGAGTTGATCATGCATAAATGGTTTTGTTTTTTTGAACAAACTTTGGGTTAAAGATATGGTATCTTGAAAACACTTCTATTTTTATGTCCCAGATAAATCATTTGGTAAAATTTTGTTCCTAAGTAGGTTCATGTGTTGTTTGATTTTGATATTTGATTACTATATGCACAAAAAGCAGCTACAAACGAAGCGAAACCGATGAGCATAGACACCAAGGCCTGGTGCATGGTTTGTAAAGTGTATTCTCCTAGAAACATGAAATCTGAAGGAGGTGGTTTGCATGTGTGTAACTATCTGCAAAATGGATAGTCAATAACATTTTAGCCTTCGTCAACTATGAAATTCAGAATTATTGTTTTAGCCCTTTCAGCAGAGTGACATTTCTATTTTATAGGTAGTAATTAATGACGTGCATACTTGATTTACTTGACGTACATAGCAGCTGTCTATTGTTGAAAAAGTAGTTGAATTATGTGAATATGTTTTTGTGTTTGATGCTTGGTAAGTTGTTGTGCATTACGAGAGGTTATTATTACCATCATATTTTAATACTATATGATACATTTTCGCTGAGTATATTGTGATCACATCCGATCCGAAATTAGTTTTCACTCTATTTTATTGATCCTTGTAGATAAACTTGGAGTACTTTCCTATAGACGATCAGGTACAAAATTTTAGATAACAGATCACATAATTTGATTAACTTTTTCCATTCCCTATTAACAGTTTCATTTTCCCTTTTCAGTCTTAACCATGTGAACTTTGTGTTTCACCAAAGGCATTATACAATTGAGGAATGCTTACTATGGGAATGCAGTTGGGACAATGGGGGGCTACTTCAATGTGTAACTGGAAATTCAGTATTGCGCAGGTAAATTTTTCCCATTTTTATTGCTCGACCTTCTTCCAAGCTCATAGATGCCAAACCTATCTGCCTCTGCAACAATAGTCGTTGTTCAGCTTAGCCAACAGTTTTTCTGTTCCATGATTTAACATGCCTATTGTTGATTTATTTAGGTACGTGAATCTCCAAAAAAAAGCTATTATACTAATATTATACTATTTATTTGCATGATAGTCCTATATATATTTGACTTTGCGTTTGTCGTAAAGATGGTCGACACTTTTATATGAGAAACATTGTAATAACATTCAACAGAAACGAAAACGTTACCTTCTTCAACTCCTCTATGTCTTTACGAGATGCTTGAAGAGCTAAATTAGCTCGAGTATATACGGGCATATAAGAGATATAGAAATATATCTCCCTATACATCAATGCATAGTTGTACGATTAATTCGGAAAGATATTAAAGAGCGTTAAAATGGCATATCATGTTCTTATAATAAAGTATTTAGGAGAGGTATATGGTCTTAAGCTTTTCTTATGTGGCGTTTAGCATTGTGATGTATAAATCATTACTGGTGCGTTCTTATCTGTGTAAATAGGTTTTTAATAACTCTAGAAGGACAAGAAGATGAGGATGAAGGAAAATTAACAACCAGTAGTGGCATGAATTTGCAACTTGAAAACGAGTCAATTAGACAACCCCCAGTTTAATCCTTCCAATTCAAAATAACCAATCTATTGAGATCACCCATGAGTGTAAAAACCACAAAACATAGTTCAACCAAATAAGAATCATCGTATTCATCATCATCTAACCCTACACATGAGAATAACACTCGTGGATTTAGCCGATTATTTTATACAAACTGATGTGAATCTTGACATGTGAGTTTGTGTAGATACACTGGAAAGGGAAATTTTGGTAGAGGAGTGGTGATTTCAGTTTCAAAACATCTGTTTTCTAAAGATCATTTCATGCACCGGACATGTGATCGAAACAAGACTAGGGGTTTCACGTGTGCTTTCTGTAACTGGCATGCTGGTAAGTGTCCATCATTTTCAAAATCGAGTTGTGCTCATATGATTTTTTAAGTTGTTTCTTGAATGAGAGTCAGACATATTTGAGTAATAGAGACTTAATCATAGTGTCTCATTTATTATATCTTAATTTAACTTTTGCTTTTAGTTCATGTAGAGAAAAGGGTGAAACACCAAAACTAATCTATAGATTATTCTTATTATGCATCAACTTTTGTAGTAACTGAGAGGAGCTTCCCTTTTCCACTGATCTTTTAGTTTGATTATGGATGGGTCTTACGGTGTCGGATTCTTTTTCATGAAATCTTTGGGTAATGCATGTTACTTTGCATTTTCAAAGGATTAACACGCAAATTTAGGTGTTAGTTACCAGAATCATGCTTAACCTCCGAGATTCAAGATCGAGTAAGTTTTGAAAGTCATTTGTTGCACCAGAGACGACAACTACACAAAATCAACAACAAAAGGTGTTTAAAAATAATTTTTATTCCGTATTAGAATCAACAACATAAGATTGAGTAAGGTATGTTTCTATTTTTTATAATACAAATGCAGATGATGACCAAATAAAGAATTATATATAATAGTTTTTTGCATTTTTTTTCTCATATGTAATCCAGACCCTATTCATGTTGCAATTACAAGATTTGCAAGGAAAAATCTATCATACACTAAACATGCGTATTGAATAGAAACTGCAAGTGTTAAAGCTAAGTTCGCTCCTAAACATGTAAATCTATCTATATTTTTCATCAACCCAGCCCGGTTGTGGACTAAAATGACGCGTCTTCAACCTGAATATGTTATGTTGTGTTTTTTCTTCCATCGATGCTCATTTTGCCATGTCTACTGTCAAGTTATAAAGTCCTAATCAGGTCTTCATTTGACATTGGTTACCGTACAGTAGCTCAATACTCATTTCTTTTTTTAGACCCATGGCTCCTGGTCTTCTTAATTGAAGGCCACAACAAGTATGAGTTAGAATTTAAAGAACTTCAAAGGAAAACAACACCCGAAACGAAGACACAACCAATGTTTTCAAACCTATTTTTTTTAAATCGATTCGGGCGGGTTAACGGTTAGACTTCGGTTGACCCGGGTCAACTTGATTTTAAAAAAATATCATTTTTTATATTTTTAATGATTAAGAAAGATTATAAAAAAAATCATGAAATCATGTGCCAACAAATGTAATATGTAAAAATAAAATTAGGTTGCAAATATGCAAAATTACATGTTTTATTTGTAAAAAACACGAAAAATTTAATTCCAATCGAGTTTCGAAAACCGGGTTGACCCGGGTCACCTCAAACTGGACGGGTCTAACCGTGTTTCGTAAATACGAAACCCGATTTCATATGACCCGTTTTTATCGAAACGGGTTTCAAAACATTTGACGCAACACCTCACTTACAAATGAAACATATATTATAGCCCTTGGTCAACGAATCACCACATTTTTAGCATTTCGTTATATGTGATTTTGATACTTATTAAGTAGTAACATGTCATTCGGATTCGATCTTGAATATCATGTTGGGCATGCTTAAAAATTCAAGAAGTAATAACAAATAGAAAACAATTCAATATCATAGGAAACTTTCACTTTTGAGGTACAATAGAACGTTCGAAGGAAGAAAACTTGACTTTTGACAAGCTTCAACTTAACATGAACATATTTAATTTTGATCGAAATTTATTTTAAGTTATTTGTTTAAAAAGAATAGATATTACTCACTACGTATTGTGTATTACCTAACGTATTAAATTATCAAATAAATTAATTGTACAAATTTTAACTTAATTAATATTTAGCTAAATAAAAAAGTAAGTATCCATGATTACAAGTCATGCATATTCGTCAGACAGGCTTAGCCAGTAATATTATTTTTACAAAATGAGTGTTTATGACTTACGAGAAATGTTTTGAAAACTGGTTCTTAAATTGAATCGGTCGAGTCACCGGGTCCGGGTCAATCCAAGCTGACCCGGGTCAATCCAATTTTCTCAAAAAGTATTTTTTTTCTTCATATTTTTAATAATTCGCAAAAAATATGTATATAAACCATGAAAACGTTCGTATATTAAACATATAAAATATTTATCAACTAATATAATATGTAAAAATACAATTAATATACTCTATTCATCTCGAAAAGAGTGTAAGTAAATAAACTTTTTGCTTTTATAAGAGGTATATAAATGTAGTAAATGAAGGATCATATTTAGCCTTGCATTTAATGAGTATATTAAATACGTTTTATGCCCAATTTTCATTAAAGATAATATGGATTTTATACAATCAATAAAAAAACAAAAATATACTAAGTAATATTACAAACGAAAAGTATTTTGATGTATTATCGTATATAATATTCATTAAAATCAATATCAATTTTTATAATGTTACTTATAAAGTTAAAAAATAAATAAGCAAGTATTTACCAAATAAAAAAAAGGATAATAAGAAGTCATACCCGTCCATCGGACGGGTTTTGCCACTAGTATATATATATATATATATACATATATATATTTACATATATATATATATATATATATATATATATATATATATATATATATATATATATATATATATATATATATATATATATATATATATATATATATATATATATATATATATATATATATATATATATATATATATATATATATATATATATATATATATATATATATATATATATATATATATCTTTACATTATATATAACAGGAGGGAAATGACACATAAGCATGTCATTAATCCACGTCATCAAAACTTTCCATAATTTTTGGAAACCTCCGAAATTTTACAAAAAAATTATCAATGACATGAATCGAACATGTGTCTTTCTTCCCAATGCAAAGAGCCTCAACCATCAGAGCAGCCTAATAGTTGTGATTTAAAACTACAAAACTGAACTAATAAACACACGCCAACAACAAAACCAAAATCACTGTTATCATTAATATTAAAACTCTAATATCAATCGTAATCGTAATCCTAAACTCCTAAAGTCAGTCGTCGGAAAAAAAAGCGATTATGTACAATTCCAACTGCAGGTATTACAAAGGTGGATCATGTGCTTCTGCATCAGATATCAAATCTTAATTATCAAGACAACTAAGAGCACTTTAAACATGTTTGACCCGTACGTTTGTAGGTAAGATCTTATATTCAATTCTTTCGAGATAATACACATTTAGAATGGATGTTTGCTATTAAACTGATAGGAGATGATTCTGCTGATAGCATCATGAACACTCTTAAACTTGGAATCGCTACTTTCAGTAATTAACTGTGTTTTATTTATTTTGCTTGGCATGTTATTTTTTTAGTTTATATATGTAGGTAATATTTGTTTTGAAAAAAGAACTCGAACCAGGTTGGTAGTCTTAATTTGTTATGAGTTTAGATTATTATTGGTGATTATACTTAAATCTTGATGTTATATACATATGTAGGTTCTCTGGTACGTCTCAATATTTCCGAGAACAAGGGTTATAGCACTGCAGCCTTCGTTCTTTAGAAGAAACATGAGATATAATGGCAAAGCAAGTGTGCCCAATTAGGATCTTATGAAGAACAATATTATAAGGTAACATTGAGTGCCTTAACTTTTATATGAAGGCAACACGACACCGTATATTAACTGTAAAAGCTAAGCCTGATTAATTGTTAAAGCTAAGAAATCGCTTAACTCCTGTTTTAATTTATATCTTATGATGTTTTTGTAGAAAGTGGATACTGGCATCGTCGACATATGGGGGAACAAGGTTGGATTTCTTAACTTGATATTTATATGTGTGCGTATGTATGATCCGACCTTAACCTGACTGAACCATACTGTAACCGAATATTTTATTGAAAAATAAAACAAAATCTCCAGTGTGTTGATTACACTAGAACAAATTAAGGAAGAAAAGTTATTAAAATTCAGCTATTTAACTATAAGGAAACTAGAATGTCTAAAATTTAGGTGTTAGGTAGTTAGTTTATGATAGTAACACAATGAATTCAAATAATAGTGTTGCTACATCCTTATCGGCTATGTCTAAGCTGTGTTATTTTATTAGTTTTGTTTATTAAAGCTTCAAAAGTTAGCAGCTAAGGTCATAGAGATCTATCCACCACGTGAACACAATTAGAGACACAAACACAAAAGGTCGAATTAACTTTGAATATGTTCTTTGCGTTATGGCTAAATTATGACAGTATGTCTTTATCTACCATTTTTTAGTAGCAAATCAGCAAAGAAATAAGGAGCCGCAATGGCAACATGAAGCACTGAGGCGTTTCGCACTGTGGTAAAGTGAAAGAACTCTTAAACGGGTTGTGTAATGAATTTGACGCGAAAACAATGAACATTGTTGAAGGTACTCGCACTTCATTATTTTTGTGCTGTTGTGATTATTAATTGTATAAATAATGAAACATAAAGATAATGACTGCATTAACCATACAAAATGGGACTATACCCGCGTTGTAACCTGTTGAAAGCAAACATGCTATATTAGGCGACAGAGGGGAATATTATATTAGGAACTCTGTTAAAAGTGGGTTAATATGGGGATTCTGCTTTGTTTGGTGGTTGCCTAATATATATTCCCTAGCTATTAGCGAACATACTAATTATGAAGACTAAAGGAAAACCTGTTAAAAGGAAGTTACTCTTTGATTGTGACCCTGAATGTGAGTCGATGGGTGCTTCTAAAAAATAAAATCTAAAGTATTTCGACATGTCAGACTATACTTCTGTTATGAACATGTACAGCAGCATTAATGCATTCATGATGATCACTCATGTATAGTTGTGGCACTATGGTTGAAGAAGATTTAGCTAACCACCAACATGTACATAATGGGGCCAGTGTCGGCTTACATTCAAATCCGATGACTGCCAGGTGCTCTTGCGCTTCCTGCTGCAGGTTCAATTCTTCTTATTTCATTGCGACATTATTCTATTCTTCATGGATCAATGCTTTCATCTTTATATATGTAACTTCTGAAAGCTTACATACTGTTAGGTTTTTTAAATATGTTTTAGATTGTCAGTGACATAATAGATAGATTTTGACTATGATGTGCTTGACTCACACAGTCAAACTGAAAATAAATATCCAATATCATGTGGTAACTTCTAAGTTCTCCGTTGGAGAAATATAATGATAGAACTTTTAACCTATCCATAAGTCACAGAATACATATATGATAATCTATTTCTTAATCTGTGAACTTTTTTATAGGTTGGGGCTTTATTTGAACTGATAAAAGGGCTTATTAGCTTCTGAAATGTCTGTATAATAGTAATGATTTGAATGTACGGGCTAATTGTGTATAGAGGGAACAAACTTTGTTCTTATCTATATTTTGGTTAGCCAGCTTATTGTAAAGTTACAAAGAATGAGGAACTTATCTAATATAGCTTTCTGGTGGAATCTTAGAACCACATTAGCAATAAAGTTAGGTTGATATACAAAACATTAATGGTTCTTTTCTAACAAAAGAAAAGAAATTGGTTACATGTTGGTTTCCTCATAAATATATGCTTTTAAATCTAAATGAATATCTCTAGATCCGTGAGCTCAGAATTGGAAAGAGCGCCTGGGATATCTCAGGGGGTTGGTGGTTCGAATCCACCTGGATCTGTCACCTGATAAAGCTGTCTCTATTGGTGTTAAATAATGTCAAGTTTTAATACATAACGGTATATTTGTGGTCTTCGATCTGTCTCATTGTGTGAGAATGAACCCTCATCCATTTTGGGAGAATGGACTCTCAATGTAAATTCAAGTTCTGATACAGACCAACAAATACGAGCAACAAATTTGTTGGTTATCTGTCCTATTGTGCGAGAATGAACTCTGCAATATATATGCGAGGTAAGTTGGTAATTTTGAATCACTTGGTTGGTTCAATACATTCTTAGTCTAGAGTTTCTTATGTACCAACATCTCATAAATTTGTGCATGTTACTTTGTGCAGGAAGAGCAGCTTTATGCAAGATTCCGACTGCGTTGTATATGCCACTATTCAAGATCCATCTTGAGCATGGGTGGTTTTACGTTGCTTGCAAGTAGTGTAGTAGTAAGGTTGACATGATTGCTGCTAAAGGTGGTAATTCCAGCGTTTTGAGGAACCGTAGGCCTGCTTACAGTTGTCAATAGCGTAGAACCATGTATCAAGTCGCCAAATGGTATAATCCTTCACATCTTATTACTATATGTTTTTTTAAAATCTTATTCAGCTTATGCAGAAATATGCCTGTCCACTGATTTCATCTAAAGTTGCATTTTCTTTTCTTTTAAAGGATGCACTTTTTGATCTTATGTATTCTATTTAATAGAAAACATCACAGTGGATGGTGGGTTTACCTATTTCGCAGATCTTCTCTGCTTTCTTCAAATAATGTCCTTTTGTCATTTATCAAGTAATTACAGAAAAAAATGAAATTTTCCAAACACTCAACTATAAACCGTTTTTGTTTTCTACAAGAGAAACAAAACAATAACGTGAATATTGTCATAATGTTTGTAAAGGAGTGTTTGTTTTTTTGTTTGAAAATGACTCTTATTATTTTATTCTCAAGTAGCAGATAATGAGTTACAAGAGTTTGGTGTAGCGAAACTGATTAGGCTTATCTGGAGGTCAATATACAAGTATTTTCTTAAAGCACATGTGTTTTCCGAACAGTCAACTATTATGAAAAGTCAAAACTCTTGCAGTCCATTATGTTAAAATTGACTATTGCGTATTACAGGATTACTTAGAGCACTAAATGCCAAACACACCCTAAGTATAATAGAATATTCATTTTATAAATATTGATGTGTGTATGGTGTACAAAAAGTTATATAAAAGTCTGTTGACATAATCTGATTGGCAAATTTAGCTCGAATAAATTCGATCCCCTCATGCAAGCCATCTAGTTCGATTGAAGTCCGACATGTTCGAAAAGCAGTAACATGTTCCATTTATAAAGTTATTTACATTCAAAAACACGTAGGGAGCCTTTTGCCAACTTAAACGATAAAAAAACCTTCTTGAGCAAACTCTTTGCTATTGAACCGTGGGTTCTATCTGCTTGTTAAGTATCGTCCTAGTCAGAATATAACGTGATGCTTTTTCTTCACGGATGACAGTTAACATATATGGGTTCTTCAGAAAGATGATGCTCCAAATATACTCTAAGCGGTCTGCATAAAAGGATTAATCAAACAATTAGTAGTTGCCTAATCTCATTCTTACAATATTCATAATTGTTATGAGCAAAATTCCAAGTTTTTACCTTGTAAATAATATTGGTTAGTTCGTAATAAATATGGTTTATCAAATTTTTGTAAGGACTCAAAAGTCTCAAACAGTTCATTTGATTCCAAATTGAAAAATAATATACTTTGATGGCAAAAGTAAAAAATGGTAACAAATTTTAAGTGACTTATCATTTACCTTTGATTTACACGGAGGAAATACATTCTAGAATCTTAATGTTTCATTTCCATCTCCAGCCACAATAGTCTATCCATCAGGAGAGATTGCAAGGTCAATAGCTCTCGCTATGTGTCCCGTAAGTGTTTCCAAGTGCATTTGCATTAAAAACCCTCACATAAATAAGTAATCATGTACACTCTATCATACTACAATGGTTTCATAGTTGGATATTAGAATTAAAGATAAAAGCCTGTAGAAGTATGTGGTCTTGCACAATAGAATAGGACGAGGGTCTTGGAGCTGTTTATGCGAAACTGGTTACTACTTATATTATGAGGTAAGAACCTATTAATTGTTCTTATATAAGCAGATAGGTTTTACTTAGAGACTACAAAAGGCTTACTTGTTAAAAAGAATAACAGATAAGGACTTATATAAGCATTACGAAACACCCTGTTGTCTTAAAATTTATTATAATGACCCAACCTCGCAATAATTAGTTCCAAACACAGCAAAATACTAAGTGAATTACTACCCGGTGGTAATTTCATTCCAAACCTAACGTCTACTCAGAGTTATATGTTTTTACCCGCTACCTGACTTGCTCATTCAGCCAATGCTAACATTATAGACTCAGAAGTCATTACTTGAAAGTTATTATTACAGATATAGGTTCTAATTTTTCATTCCGCGAAATGACTTCGACTGATAATCATCGTTTTGAACTACATATGTTGAAGCATAGGGACTGATGATAGTAGTTTTTTTATTTTTGGTTTCTCAAAGTCAATATTCTAACGGACAGCTCTTAAGCAGTCATGTTATATAGTATTTGGAGAGCTTAGTACTTAGAGACCACTACATGTAAAGTAAGTTACTATTTGGAGAGCCCCTCATACATAATGAAAGCTTGCATATTTTAATGAATTTATATATGACTGAAACGCAACCCAATATAATATATACATGCAGATTTGGGGTGTTTTGACATCATGTAGAAAGGTGTGGGATTTATGCGGTTGGTTGATATAGTAGAACAATGTACCACTTACGTATCATACAACAAACATCACAATCTTACCAAAAACTGAAAATGAGCAACAACAATCTGCACAAGCTGCTGAACCAAATCAGCTTTCTCAAGGAGCAGAATTATTGTCTGTGGGCTATCACACCAGTTCGTGATGACATAACTGCATAAGTTTTTATATAAAATAGAAAAACTTAACCTGTGAACAATTGGAAGATGGCTTTACGTAAAGAGTTATATATACCTGCACGAATTCCATGCATGATTGAGATTTCTGACATTGGCATTGATAGCTTATTGAACATCTTTATGATTCATATAAGCATCAGCATAACACTCACAACATGGATCAATAGACTGTGATTGCTTCTTGAATATGTTTATGAACTTTTCCCTCTTAATGTTGTTTACACTTTACAACAATATTACCTATCTATTATTCCTTCTTATTTTATACAAAATCGTAAAGAAGAACAATAACTGGCTGTCATACCATTTAGCAATCTAACCTTGAAAAAACAATATGCAGTAAGGCCACCGGAAGCTGAGATATGACATTTGGCTCAGTAAAGAAAGCTGGCGCAATTTTAGATACTACATATGCAACTCACAAAATTGAATGTCATGAGTAGGTTGTTTGGAACGATAAAAGCCAACACAAATTTACATTAAATAGTCCAAGGGTTTTTCAAAATTCCTAAGCTGAAGTTTTTGATATATTGTCTTGAATCTGCTTGATGGGGTTTCAATAGTTGTCGGGACAGAAGTGGAAGTCTTAATTGTGTAATCACTATAACTTCCCCTGATGTTGATTTCAGATTGCAATGCCAAACACTCCTTTTCCAAATATTTGATGAAAATAAGATAATTACAATTTGGATTCGTGAGCTTTAAAGTAATGATGTTAGAGAGATCCTTGTTGTCGAGAATCATGGAATCACCCGCATTTTCAACTAACCAATAGACTTTTAGTGTTGCATTATAAACTTTGAAAATAGTCCTAGATACTTTAAGTTAAGGGGAAAACCGAGTATGAAAGCATCACTTGGGCTGGATATTACATAGATAACCATATAAGATAAGATTTGTAATGTACAACAAAAAGTTTACACTAAATAACACCTCCAATTGCTCATTCTGTCATTTTGCACCAGCTTGCCACTACAACAGCAACTCTCCAAATGCAATTCATGTTCACCCTGAACAATAAAACAGAAACTTAAACTCCATACTGCCCTTGTAATAACACTCCCGGGAAATAAATAGATGTAAATTGTCATATTTGTAAATCTAACATGAAAAGGATATCATCGCAAACAAAAGATAAAATACAACTATTACAGGTCGTGAGTGAATTCAATTGTGACAACACCAACACATTATTAAAAAGTACTTTCAAACAAAGTTACCAGTTGTTGGACTCCCTCGTGTTTGCAGTTGCAAGCAAGCATCACTAAACCAAAGATATCAATTTATTGCTGCAACTTCCATACTATACTTTTCATCCGCAACCAAATTTTACGTGCACCAGTTGGTCGTTCGTACAAATAAGAAGTCTAACTGAAGCTAATATAGCTGCCCTCTGTCCATTTTTTTCAACATATATACATAACAATGTTTTGAAAAAAGTTTATGTATTACCGTCGATAAGCCCAATTCTTTCATGTTATCCATTTTCTCATAATTCTACTCATTAAAAAATACACAACCATTGAAAGTGCAAAGATGTTTGCTTACTTTTTTCAATTTGTTTTAGGCACACAAAGATTTTAGTAGAAAAAGATGCTACAGAAGTGTCCTGCTAAAGAGGCTTTCTTAGCTGAACTTGCGTTAGATTCTACAAAAGTGATTGGTGATATTTCTAAGCATTCTAACGATACTCCACCTTTAGATGCAGATTTCTGAACCCATGATCTATATACATACGTTTTCTGAAACGATAATCAAACTACCATTAGCTAATCGAATGTTAGAAAATTTCACTTTTGTATTTAGATCATTTAAAATATACGACATAGACCTGTAGTTTAAATACTTAACTAACACAGATAACAGCTTAGCTCAAGTCAAAAGAAAGAACATCCTAAACACTAAGCATATTTAATTGCTATCTAAAGAATACTAAATGTCCCTACATGAAGCTACGAACTTGGACTATTAAGATATGTTTTTAAACAACTTATTGCATATGTGTATCAAAATAATAATGCAAACAGAATATGTAGAGGTGATTCCATCGTGGGGTTATTCTTATGGTCTCTCACTAAATTCCAAATATCAGAGACTTAATTAGGGAATGACCTAATGGATAAAAAACAACGGCACATACATCCTAAAACATCGATATTAGTAAAAAATGTCAGACTTACACAAGTATCGTAAAATACATGAGTGGCTCTATGATTATTGCAACTTTAAGTCGCAATAATTAGTCTATATCTTAGCGGGTGTTCACTGTTCAACATTGCATAATATGATCAAGCGTCTAGGTTAGACATCCAGTTCAGTTATGTTATTATGTGATAAGAACACGACTCTATTTCATTACTGCTCCTTCTTATAAAAAGAAAAAAGGTGCAAAAATATGTGCACTGGAACCCACCTTCGTCTATTTTGAGGTTGAATTGACACCGCATGGTCTCCTTTATTCACAAACACAGTTCCATCGTGACGTTTCCCAAGCAGTTTCACTATAACCAAACAACATAAGCATAATGTATTTAATTAGATGTGTATTTAAAACAAACTGAAATCGGCTTGATTAGTCCTGGCAGGACCAGATTGAGCACAATTTCCAGTTATTAGAGCCGAGAACATCCTTATTTTACCATGTTAAGATCCGGCTTTTTACACCCAGCCTTGTGTTTCTCTAAACGGGTGACATAAGACACCCAAAGTCTAGGCTGTTTCTAAAAAAGATTACAAACCTGGCGAAGTAATAAAAACATATTTATTACATGGCGTAAATCCTCATTTCGCCCACATCTAACAGCACTTGCACTTTGTTTAGAAACACGTACATTTTCTGTCCAACCGTAAACTTTCCCATCAGCCCATTGCTCTTCAAAGTCTGCTCCAGCCTGTTTCAAACAAATCAGATATAGATCGTTAAAGTTTCTACCTTTAAAAAACAAATAATATGTGCGGGTTTGAAACGTAGAGTCCTACTAATGTGTACCTTTGTGAATAATTTGTCAACATCGTTTGAGACCGTTTTAGTTCTGAATTAAGGAGCATTTGGGTCTGCTTTTCTAGTTGAACTAAGAGGTGTTTGGGACTATCTTATAGTTGAAATATGCGTGTTACAACAAATAAGACACTCTGGGAGTGATAAGCAAAGTCCACGCTTGGTGACATGGAGTCTAAACCAATGGTATTCAATAACTGAGTGAACCTGTAGGATCTTCCATCAAGCGGGCCATCATTTTCTGATGGTGAGGTGGAACACGATAGACGATCATTGGTTACTCCAGACTGATGTCCTGTGCCAGCAACTAATAAACCGTCACCACATGTCACGAATGACCAGCTTCTCGATTTCTGGTAATGTCTGTAATCAAGTATAGTAGCGTATTAAAGTGATATAGGATAATAATGTAAAAGACACATTCTAAATTGTTTAGTTATACATTTAAACCTACAAACATGGGTGATGACTTCAACTATTGCAACTGCTTCTTCAGTTTTGTAATTTGGAAATTTTGTTATGTAATAAGTTATAAACCCAAGACATGTACTATTAAGTTAACAATATTGCCGAAACCTCGGTGTGTCTTTCTATTTTTAACGGCTGATTGTATTAACAAAACCTTAAAAATGAGAGAATATTACCATCTGGGATGTCAGCTCAGCAAGATGTAGAGGCACATGAGACTTGTGGGTCTAATTTTAATGACAAACCGACCATAATTACAACATAATATTTTTTATACATCAATCTTACAAATGAAAAGGCGATTTTGTTAGCATGATACTCAACTGTGGTGTTGTGTAAGTGATTTTAATTGTATCCCGACTCTCCCATATACTACAGATTAAGAGGAGGTATTAGTATAACTGATTACTTTAATTTAGCAAATAAACGTGTGCAAGTAACTGACCAAATGAAATAGTTTGGAAAAAAAGTGATAGTAATCTTTATAATATAATCAGAATAAAAAGCAGACACCGTGACTACCATATTGAGTCTTTCATCGTAAGGGGAAGTGATGACCGAAAATAAGTAAAGGGTATACCGAAGACCGGGCCGTATACGTTTAATCTAGTCTGATTGGTCTGATTTCTCGATTCGGACACGGTATATAATTCTCAGCACTAAAAGCTATAGTGAGTCGTGGACAAATATATTGATCATATTTGTATCGGTAATATGACAACAATGATTATGTCAAGAGTTTTACTTTGTGATTATGTCAATGATTATATTACTGTTGTTTTTAAAACCTAGTGTATCACTGGATAAAAAGAGAATGACAAATTTTATCACTGGCAAACTACATTACAATTGGCAAAGAGAATGACAAATTTTATCACTGATAAAAAGAGATAGGATAGAGTATCTACAAAATATCCTAGTGGCAAATTAAGAGTCAGATTTTAAAAATATACCCATTTTACCCGAACATAAAAATAAACTTTTCTCATTAGGATGACAAATCCATGAACTGAAAGTAGTATCTAACCAAATAGTTTTCTGAGTCCAAATTCAGATGACACATTAGACATCCAACACTTTCAGAGTTTCAAACAATAAAAAGAAATACCTTAATATTTTATCAACTAAGCTGTAGAAAGTTTTCAGTTCTAAGAGGTAGGTTAACAGAACTTGCTAAGAAGAGTAGGTACATCAAGTTGCATGACAAATCACAATATCATTTTTAGTAGAAGTTGAGTACCTTAATGGAACATGCAGAGGAGAAAACCAAGATAAGGAACCCGCATATTTAATGATGTGAATGAGCAGACCTATGGCTCCTCAAACCCCTGGAATACCTTTAGCAGCAATCATGTCAGCCTTACTACTACACGTCTTGGTTCCACGTTGTTTACAACTGTAAGCAAACATACGGCTCCTGAAAATGCTAGAATACCTTTAGCAGCAATCATGTCAGCCTTGACAACTATGAATTTGATTACTTTTTACCTCCAAGAGGGAGGATACTGAAAGTGAGTATTGGAATATTGCATTTATGAATGATCATCAGGAAATAGAGAAGATATCATGGATAAACCAGATTCATGTATATTGTGTGCATAAAAAGCAATCATCGCACGTGTACCACTCGATTCCCCAACACCCATTGCCTCATCTTCTTCCTCAATGGCATCCTCTTTGTTATTCATTCTTCCTAGTACAGAACCACTCTTTTTGTTAAATGGTGACGACCTCATCTTTCTCACTTTCTTCTCTGGTGATTCTTCCGCAGTCACTGGCTTCAGCACCTCAGCAATCAGCTTCTGCCCGGCAGCTGTTTTCTTAGACACTGATGCACCTCTTTTCTTAGATGCTCCTGCTGCTGGTTTAGCTGCTGCATGTTTAGCCGCCGCTGGTTTCCTACCACCCTTCTTTTTCTCCTCCACTACAGCTTCAAAGTCGGAATCATCACTCATCTCGATAACTTCATCTTCATCCGAAATTTAAGTGATAGTGGCTTTCTTCTTGGCTGCAACTCTTTTTGTTGGTGCTTTCTTTTTTCGAGCTTCTGTCGTTTAAATGAATTATGTTAGTCAACGGTTATTATGCATTAATCAATTTACAAATTGTTTTACCTTCTGCTATCCCAGGGGATGATTCAATGTTATGCCTAGCTAAAAGTTCAACGATGTCATCATCATCTTGTGAAGATTGGAAGTTGCTTTGGGCCATGCGTTCTGCTAAAGGAAGAGGAAGTTCATATTCTCCGTCTATTAAAGTAGCTTTGCAAGTGATATTTTTGTAGTTCACATGATCACATTTCACGTATTGCGTTGTCAAAAAATTGCAAAGATAAGGTTTCATTTCTTACTTTGTTCTTAGCAGGAGATTTCTTTTGACCTGCTGCAGCTCGACCTTTTGGTTTTGGCACCGCATGAACATTACCTAATAAACATAAGAAAAGTAATTGTTATTCGTGAAAAAACTAAAAGTGGAAACCTGCATGTTTTTGCAACTACTAAGAACTGACAACCTTTTATAAGAACTGTTTTACACTTTTACATAACATATAATTAAGAACAGGCATGAACAGGAATGTTTGATTCTCAGTATACCTGTTTCCACAGGAGATGAGCCTGATATTTCCATAGGTTCTGCCTCAATTGGTGTGACAGTGGCTTTCTTGGCAGCTGGCTTTCTGGCAGTAGGTTTCCTTGCCTTTTCTTGTTGTTTCCTTCTCTCATCTTCATCTTTAACATCTCTTTTATGTTGTTCCTAATGACACAACACAAAAAGAACTTTAAGAAGCCCATAAGGAAACAACAATGTTTAAAAAAGAACACTATGCTTACATCAAGCTGGTGATCAAGAGCATCAAGATCTCTTAGCTATAAAGTTATGGAAAGGGTATTGGTGAGCTCATCAAACTCTTTATTCTTTGCATCCATTTCTTGCTATAACTTTTGAATCTTCTCATATGTCAAGGATTCAATACACATCAAGTAATCATACTCTGTTCCGGAAACCGTTTTGCTGGCATTTCCTTGCGGCTTTTCTCCTCCCAGTGCCACCTCTTCCTCCTCTTCATTTTCATCTGCTCCTGGATGGTCAACCACCTCTGTAATTGAGGCTTCCAGTACTGTTTCTTTTGGTAAAGGTGTAAAACCTTTGTTCTTTAACCCAACATACGGAACAACTTTCTTTTTATTGCTCACAACAATCGTTCCCTCAACAACTTCACGGATAAACCTCACTTTGTTTTCCAGTAGCAATGAAGCTTTCCAGAGCTCATGAAGCAAAGCTGTCAGTTAGCCATGACCACATTTGGATTAGTACATAGTCTTAAGGACATGAAATGAAGCCATATACCATACATAAGTATCTGACTTACCTTCCTCTTTTCATAAAAGTCAAGACGAAGGTTCAAGAAATCCTCAAGAACTGTACACAGAAAGAATATGAACAGTTAGTGAACCAAATAAGAGCACAAGCCAATCTTTTTTATCATAAATATCATACTTACTTTGTTCAGGGGTGTCATACTTCTTTATGACACCATTTGCATCAAACAGATGCATGTTAGCTGTGCTTAATGTGGTATCGGCTTTTTCAAGTTCACGCTACTTGTCTCAAGCAATGCTAGCTGGACTTACAGAACCTGTAACAAACAAAACCAGAAACGTAACATTAATTACACTTATTTTTAATCATGTTAATAAAATATGATGACAAATATTAAACAAAAGTAATATTTTTGAAAATCACTGCAAGCAAACAATTCATGATATTCAAAACAATTGTTGTTCATTGCACAATCTGTAGTAGGTTGCCTAACATTACTCTTATATTACAACTAACTGATTTACAAATCGAGCAACAAAAACTACTACATACCTGCTCTAATGGGTTTTAAGATGATCCATGAAAGCTGCATTATTATTCCCCTGTTACAAAAACATGAACTTTGCCATAATCCCAATAACCGCCTTCTATACATTAAGTTTCTTATGAAAAAACACATACCGCTAAAAAAACAAAAAAGTTGACTAACCTGCATAAAAGGAAATCAACTTCAGTTCCAAATGTGAACCCACCCCAGATTAGATGATTGTAGAACGTTTGGTTTGGCAGTGATTCTTCAACTTCCATATGTTCGACCCATGTAACTTGTTCATAAAATAAATCATGATTGGACTGTGTAAAACCAATGTGTGTGTGCATTCGGTATACTAACCTTTGATACATCCTAGGTTATATTACGGTTCACAAATTCAAATTTCCTTTAGCAATGGTATAGATCAATGAAGTTAACCTAAAAACCTATGTTTTATACCAATGAACATACATTTTAAGGGCATCAAAGAACCAACTGATGGCGAGTTATTCAAGCAAAAACTCAATCCAAAAAAACTGTTTGTATACAAATCAAACATAACAATTTAATCCAGTAAGAAGATAAGTAGATAATAATTGAAAATCGAATTTAAAATTAAGAAAAGTTGTTAAACATCGTATATTCCACTGCATCGTCACAAGCCTAATTTTAATTCATTAGTCTGGATTGAAAAGATAAATAAAAAAGATACCTCCGATTATAATTCTGAAGCATCAGGGATCGTTTTTTTGTTGATGGGTTTTGAAAAGATACGATCAATCGCCATATTGTTTATATTCAGATGAATCACCCATATTGATTACATAGTTTAAAAAAATGTGATTGATTTATCGATTCGGTGTTACTGATTACCGTTTTGGAAAACGAATAGGTAAGATCTCTGTTGAATATGAATATAAGCCTGGTATAGGGACACGACCCGATTCATGGTTACGGCCCAAATGATGCTGACGTGGATTAAAAGTTGCTTATGTGGCATATCCCTCCTCTTATATATAATGTAAAGATATATATATATATATATATATATTAAAACAACGTATATCGATTT
Organism: Glebionis coronaria; assembly: GCA_025667525.1. Classification (NCBI taxonomy): domain Eukaryota; kingdom Viridiplantae; phylum Streptophyta; class Magnoliopsida; order Asterales; family Asteraceae; genus Glebionis; species Glebionis coronaria. Next base: position 329,183,858 of record CM046882.1, read on the forward strand.
GTTATAATGGTTGACATTTGTACATACAGTTATTTTTATAAAACTGTTTTTATTAAAATGAATTTAACTTTGGTTAGTGTTAAACATTGGAACATCAAACAGACGGCTTTGCGTGTTAGTCTTTGAACGCACAATATAAGAAAATTGTTTTTCTTAAAGTTATAAATTCAAAATATAATTCTTATGTGCTCAATTGGTAAATATTAAATTTTAGGGTGTAAATTGTATAATTTTGACTATAATATCTAAGGTTTTTAAAATCAGGATCTTACCTAAGATCGTTTTTGTCTTTGCAAGATCGAGATCATAAAATATGGTCTATATATATATATATATATATATATATATATATATATACTAGACGAGTACCCGCGCAGAGCGGCGGAATTTGGTTAGTGGCAAATAATTTACAGTATGTGATATTGTGATAAGTGTTTCGTGTACGTTCAAAATAAAGCATGAAAAGATCATATTGAAATTATAGAATGTTTTAACATATGACAATTCAATGCTAGATAAAAACTTTTAGTAAAGCTGAAAGTAAAACATTAAATAAACCTGTATCAAAAAGCCTATAAAAACTTTTAGTAAAGCTGAAAGTAAAACATTACATCAGAGTTTATGAGCTAACTATAATACACGTTACTCGTTACGTAAACCCTACATATTATATTAGTTGGTAAACAATTTATAAAACCGGGTTAATCCGAGTTTACCCGATGACTCGACCATGTCGATTTAAAAACCGGGTTTCAAAATATTGAAAAATGGCATCGTTCATAACTTCATATGTTTATTTATTTTCGTTGCACGTCAATAATTCATCTCCAAATGACTTTAGTGTGTTCACATAATATAATTTATATATGCATTAAGATATTTGAATTATAAATGTAGTATAGACTAGTGGGACCCATATTTTACAACCATTCAACATTTTCAACTTTCAACCAAATGGATACACTCTTTATAATATAGTATAGAAGTATACATATATATACATATATATACATATATATATATATATATATATATATATATATATATATATATATATATATATATATATATATATATATATATATATATATATATATATATATATATATATATATATATATATATATATATATATATATATATATATATATATATATATATATATATATATATATATATATATATATATATATATATATATATATATATATATATATATATATATATATATATATATATATATATATATATATATATATATATATATATATATATATATATTGTGGAGCGTTCAATGCAGAACCATTATTTGTTTACAGAACTTACAAAACCATAGTAATTAATCCCTACACCTTAAAATTTAAACCAAAAACATTAAATTACACTCCCTAAAGTCTAAATTCTAAATTCTAACCCTTAAACCCTAAATCTTAGACCCTAAAATTTAAATTCTAAATCCTAAAAAATAATAACTTATAGTTCTGCAAGTTCTGTACATAATAATGTTTCTGCATTTAAGGCTCTAAAGCACACACCATAAGTAGTAAACCTTAAACAATGAACTCTAAAGCCTTAAATATAAAGCCAAAACCCAAAACCATACATCATAAACCCTTAAATAGATAGTTACTAGTGGTTCTGTAAGTTCTGTATAAAAATAGGGGTTCTGCATTGAATACTACACTATATATATATATATATATATATATATATATATATATATATATATATATATATATATATATATATATATATATATATATATATATATATATATATATATATATATATATATATATATATATATATATATATATATATATATATATATATATATATATATATATAGAGAGAGAGAGAGAGAGAGAGAGAGAGTTAGGTTAATGTAGTGTACTTTATTATAATTGTTAAAGTAAGAAGCATTCTGGACCATTGGATGTAGCATTTTGATTAAGATTAACTTGAGACTTTATTAATGGCATGTTTGTAATTAACTTTAATAAAAAGGGTATTATGGACCATTGTAAATAAAAATAAAAAACAGTGCTAATTGTTTAATGACCCGAACTTTTATTAGTCATACCCGTTACTAAATAATTACCATTATTTTTGCAGCAACCACTTCACTCTACATGTCCCATTATTGAGTAACAGACCAAGAACTTAGCCTGTCAAACATCTTTCGGGGATATTAGACGTGTAGCAGATAATGTTGTTAATTATTAGAAAAATCCCGTCATTGTTGCTACATACCTCTCAAAATCACATCAACAAAAGATTTTTACTAAGATGATAATTACAATTAGTCACTTACTGTATAAATAATGAAGAATACGAAGTTGGACCAATGCATTGGAGTTTTTTCCCTATTTTATACGGTACGTGATACATCAAATCAGTGTGATGTTTGTTGTTTTAATTTTTTGTTGTAATGATAAAGCATACACTAATTATTAATTTGGCTTGAGCAATAAGAAGAAGTTGCATGCTGATTAATATGGGAAGGAAAGGCGATGAAAGTTTGGAGGATACAATTGACCAAACCAATTGTCAAGATGATGATTTTGAACAAGGTATAAAATTTACCTAACCAAAGTTGTTATTGTTTAATCATTTTTATATTGATTATGCGTGATTTTTCTTTTTAAATAGATTAAATAGTATATATCTTATTATGTAGCAGTTGTATAAGAACATTGGGTTGATCAGTGTATAACATAGAATGTATCAGTATACCCACTGTCCTAAACAACCATTATGTTTCCCATATGTAGTATTTCCATTTGGTTCAATATGTATGTTTTAAAAATTATAGCAAAATGTACCAGTATATGGGTATGTTGGTTAAATTTAGCAGTAGGTAGCTAATGTATTATCTATAAAGACAAATGGATCAGTATATGTGTATGTGGATTGGATAGAGAAGTAGTAAGAGTAAGAAAATGTATCATCTATATTAAAAGTAGGACAATGTATTAGTTGTAGTATACTAGTATTTATTAGCCAATGTATCGGTGAGTTTATGTGTATTACTATCCAAAATATTATTAATGTGACGATTCCCACAAATAATTTGAACTTTTTCTAACTGATTCCCACCAGAAATATCATCTTTATCAGAAGTATGTCAATGTATTAGGTGTATTATTAGTAAGCCAATGTATCACGTTGATGTGTATGTAGTATCCAAAATATTACTAAAATAATGATTCAACTGTGAGTTAATGTATCAACTATGAGTTAATAGGGTAATACAACTTTTAGAGTCTGTTTTTGTGTTTTTATGCTAAAAAGGGATAGTATAAAACATATACTAAATCTGTTGTATTGGGTGGTAAAAAGGTGTAATATAATTATGACTAGGTCGATTTAGTTTGGGTAAGTCTTGTTTATAACAGTATTAAGTAGAGGTGGCAAAACGGGTGGGCGGGCAGGCACGGGCAGCGGGCTAAACGGGCGACGGGCTAAACGGGCGGCGGGCCAAACGGGCGCGGGCTAAACGGGCACGGGCAAAATGGGCGGGCGAAACGGGCGGGCTAAACGGACGCAAGCTAAAATGAGAAAAAAACATATAAAAACATAGAATTAAAAAATAAAAATACTTGTTTAAAAGCCGGGAATAAAAACTAAATATAAAATATCCGCCGAGTAGCCTAATTAGTGTTTTACATGTGCGCCCATTAAGCCCATAAGTTTCTTATATATGCGCCCGTTTAGCCCATTAATAATAAAGAATGGGCAAAAAGTGCCCCATTATTTTTTGAAAATGGACAAAAAGTGCCCATATTTATCAAAATGGGCAAGATTTGCCACCTCTAGTATTAAATAAATGTAGCGGTTGATTAAAAGTCTGGATTAAGAGTTTAGGTTAAGTATGCTGCCTAAATAGAAGCTTGTGTAAGCGAGCGTAGTAGCTGTAGTATTAGATGTGTATTATACTATTAGCATAAGCCTGCCAAACACAATTAAACGTGTTTTGAAATGTTTAGTATCCAAAACTATTATTCCCCTACCAGATTTGATAGTATTAGAAGATGATTCCCCTACTAGATTTGGAAGTCGTGTGAATTCTTATGAATCAGTACTAAGAAGTAGTGTAACTGGTTTGTGGTAAAAAATGTATCAATTGTGAGTTAATAGGGTAATACAACTTTTTGAGTCTATTTTTGTGTTTTTATGCTAAAAAGAAATAGTACACAATATATACTAAATCTGATGTATTCGGTGCTTAAAAGGTGTGGGTGTAATAATCGTAAAGATGATGTGCCTGCCGGGACCAAAACAGTGCTAGACAGGATACATTGCGTGTAGCATTGTGGTCACTTCACCGTCTGCTACTAAATTTGACTGTACAACAAAAAGAAGATGTTACTTCCATGGGTTTTGAGGCTGTGTTAGGTTTTAAGATAAAGGATGCGCCCACTCGTATAAGTTACTGGTTGCTTGATAATTTTGACGAAGTAGCACGTGTGTTGAATTTTTATGGTAAGTCCATAAAGATTATGAGAAGTCCGTTAAAGGCGTACTTGGTATACCTACGAGAGATGTAGTTCTGAAAACACGGGATGACGCTGACTTAGATACCGCGTGTTATTGATTGGAATGCTGAATTTGGAAAGATAGAAATGTATCACTTGTTGGTTTATGTATCAGATGAACATATCAATAATATGGTGTGATGAGTTATGATTGGTTGGATATATTTTGTTTGAATGGATTAGTTAACTTAAATAGGAATGGGGGTGTCTTTATTAGTTGTGGCTGTGTATCATATAGAGTAAGTGATACTCTGATATTAGTATAATCAGTTTGAATGGGTGTTTGGATTAAAATGGTATGACAAAACATGTAAGTTACAGTTAAACAAAAATGAGTTGTCATATGATTTGTAGACCAATTAAGCAGAATTGCAGGAGTTCCATTGTGATGATGTATGCAATGTGTGCCGGTATACGGTCGGTAACCTAATGATTTTTTTACCCACAGGTTGTGTTGATAAAGTGATATGGGTGAAACATATCGCCACGCAACAGACCGTGAATCATATATCTGTTATTAGGGAGGGTTGGTTAGTAAATCTGCATTAAATGTTATATAATTTGCAGACCAGTAACATGTACGAGCCACATGCATTATGTAAAAGTGGGTGACCAATGGCATTATCTCCTGATGCGTACAAAATATGAACAATGGACCAGGCCAAAAACAAACTCAGATACATCGAGTTATTAAGCAAAAAACTCCTTATACTAAATAAGTACTATCATGCACAAATACTCCTTATTCCTGATATACCTGTAGACCAATGTACTGTAGTTCCACACGGCTTTTTGCTGGTTAATTGAGTCGGACGAGACACAAATTGGTGTTTTTGGAGAGACAAGTTATCCCAAATACCACCTAACCAAATGAGTATGAGTCTGTTGTTATAAGAAACTTCGAGCACTGATATTGATATAAGTCTTAAGATTATTAGGCTGCCCATACATTATGATATAGCTATCAAAGGGTTGGTGACATGTTTTCCTGAGTATTTACATAAAATTACAATGATAATTCTAATAAGTAGAATTTAACATTTAAGTAAGTATTATAAATTTATAACCAACGTTAGTATCAATTGGACGAATTAGTTATTCTTTCATGCGGATATATGGTTTTTTTATTTTTCAAATGTATTCATTGGTGATACACAAGCATGTTTATACAGAAGATAATGAATCTTAAAGAAAAATCGTGGGTGTCGACAAAGCATAATATAAAAAGGGAACTGGATTCAGTTAAAAGGCGCATAATCCAAATAGACCAATAACATGAATGTCGCGTATAATATAAAGAGTGGGCTTATTACACAAACAAAAACGTAAACATAAAAAGGTAGCATCATCATTGAAAAAGAAGAACAATGGAAATTATTATGAGCTGTAGTTACCATCTTCCATCCGTTTCATCCTATGATGTTTCATTTCCTCATGAACTGTTGGCTGTAGCATCATTCTTGGTAGGCGAGCTTAGTGAATCATGAAAATCATACGTCTTACACGTCCTGCAAAACATTAGGCTTTTGTTTGATTTGGCCAACTATCTTGGCCTACGATTGAATGCGTTTTGAAGATCGCTCACCTTTATTGCGTACGGCAGTAGGCGGCGAGATGATAGCATCTGATGGTTCCGTGACTACAAGTGCAGCTGCGTAAACTTATTTTTTGTTCAACTTAGGGAGGTCGGGTACATTGATTTTTATTTTCTCTAGCAAAGCCGCAAGATCGTCATTGTAAAGGAACAGCTTTTGAATGTCTAACTAGACGGTTAAAAGATTCTTTTACATGACCGTAGATTCCCCTAACAACACCATTTACACTAAATAATGGATTTGACCGGGAACATCAACATAATTGCCAACATTGTCGATAGGTAAATCATTCTTTAGACCAGCTTCGCAGCTGCACATATTTCCAAGGAAACTAAGCAACTGCAGTTGATTAAACAAGCTTAACCTACAAATATTAAACAAATGTTAAACAAATGTACATACTTAACCTACAAATATTAAACAAACGATGATAGTTAACAATCATAGGCGTAATATGGGTTGATACATAAAGAAATTTTAAAAAAATATGTAAACGTATATTGTTTGTACTTAGTATAACAAATAAGATAGTGGAAATGATATTACCTCAAAATGAATTTCGACCGAAACATATTTGTTTTTGCAATCCGCTTAAGTATGACGTACAATAAAAATGGACCATATGCCATCAGTTGCAATTAGGGATGAGCACGGTATCGGCCCCGTACCAAATTGGTGGTACCGATTATTTCCCGAGTACAAATTAGTGGTATTGATACAAGGCTTTTGCCCGTATAAAATTTAAAGATTAAGTTCGTGTTCTCGGAATCTTAACGAATTGATCTAGGCTCCTATGTGTGACTTAGTTGATCTTTGGTGAAAAATAATATTTTTGGGTGATTTTAAATTTAAATGCAAAGACTTAAAAGTAAAAGTGCTCTTTAAGTAAATCTAAGTCTAATTAAAGTAAAGTGCAAGTATTTAAAAACGTGACTAAAATTAAAGGGCACTAAAGTAAATTGACGTAAACTTAAATCTATCTAAGGCAAACTTAAAGTGCGACTAAAACTAAGGCAAATAATCTAAAAGTGCAATTAAATAAAAAGGCAAGAAAAATAAAGCTTGAAGATAAAAATCAAAGACAAAAGCTAATAAGAACCTGAATACAGCTCATTCGGAATAAACCTTCGTTTGGAACAATCACTCGTCCTAAATGTCACCTTTGGTTGAAATGATTCTTCTTCACTTGGAATATTACCAAAATCCTTGATCCGGAACAAATTGGTCTGAATATGTCACTTATCCAAAACAATGCTTCGTTCGGAACTTGCTGATTCGGAACTTGTAAATTCTTCCTTGATTCGGAAGTTTCTGGTCACCCCTTGATTCGGAAGTTTCCGAATGAAGCTCCTTGATTCGGAAGTTTAGAACTTCCGAATGAAGGCCCTTGGTTCGGAACTTTTGGAGTTGGTTCGGAAGGTTCCGAATGAAGTTCTTTGGTTCGGAAGTTTTGACTTCCGAATGAAGCTCCTTTATTCGGAACTTTTGAAGTTCCGAATGAGTTTCCTTGACTCGGAACTTTTTGAGTTCCGAATGAACAGACTTGGTTCGGAAGTTTTGACTTCCGAATGAAACACCTTGGTTCGGAACTTTGGACTTCCGAATGAAGCTTTCTATCCTTTCTTTGGTTCGGAACTTTTTCTGGAAAGATCAGAAACAAGGCAAAATCTTCCGAAGAACAAGGAGATGGATACAGTAGCAGATATAAACAAACAGTAACCAAAATCAAACACAAGTATGAATATAAACAGTAACGATTCACTGAATAAGCATCAACAAACAATTAAAATCATGAAATTAAACAACTTTTACCACAATAATCAAAAACCATTAAGATCAAAATAAAAGCATAAACATGAACATAACATAAACACATGAATCAAAGAATAAGAAAGGTAGATAAGAGATTGACAAGATAAAGTAAAGATTTGACAATAATTAAAATGAAAACTTACTTGGAATTAAATGATAATTAAGGTGCATAACATGAAGTTTAAATGACATGAAAAGTAAATGACAAGTATTTAAATGGTGGAAGAACTAGTGTCACCCTAGCCAACAAAATGAAATGTTTACATCTAATGACTATTTATAGGGGAGGATTAGGAAGCTTCCTCCCCTCTTTCCTTTTCTCTTAATTGCAAGCTTAAGTCCCTTCTTTTATTAATCTTCATTAATTGCGTCATTAGTCCTTTTCTTCTAATCTTCTTTAAACTTGGACTTAAGGGACTTTTGGCTTCGGAATTTCTTCGAACTCGTCTTTGAATTCTTCAATAAAATAGACTTGAATTCTTTGGCTTTTGATAAACTTCCGTCTTTTGACTTTTTCCTCGATAAATCTTCAGAATTGGTCGTGGACTTCCGTTCTTTTTGCACTCTTGACTTCTTGACTTCGTCTTTTATCCTTTTTCTTCAATAAAAGTCCGGAAATGCCCGTGAATGTCCGTGTTTTCTCCACTTTTCACCTTTTTATCCTAAATCACAACAAAAACACAAACCACGCATAATTCCGACATAAAAGACATAAAATACACGTTTTGGTCCGGTAATTATTGTAATTAAGTGGTAGAAAAGATGGGTGTTTACACACCTATCAAATCCCCTACACTTGACCATTGCAATGTCCTCATGCAATGCATTAGTTACAAAGCAAGATTACACTTTTCATCATAATCAATCCACGTTGGCCTTTATTAAAGAGATAGAAAATAAAAAACATACAAAATAAAGAAATCAAAAGCATACCTTGGGTTTTGCAAAAGTTATGAATAATCATCATTCTCAAGTTTTCACTTTCTCCATACCAAGCTTAAAAACGAGATCATTGTTATTATAAGTTAGTAGACTAACACGAACTCATGTGGGCCAATTACTCACTTAGACTCCCTTATTCCTAGGTGTATCTCTTATATTTTATTATTTGTCTTGAATGATCACGAAGATGCATTGTTTGACTTATTTCGATAATTATTTAGTCTGAAAATAAAGTGCACGATTTAATCAATAATTAGCTAAAGGACCAAATCTTTTAAAACTGCTTCTCGGGATATCAAAAAGTTCATACCTTGGCATAACTTGGTTCGCGATTTGAGACCTTTCTCGGGCCGATATTTGGCAGCGACTTCATACTTCAAATCTTGAGAGACGTTCATAAAATAATGGTCTTCTCTTCATAATTGGAATTTCTTCACTTGAAGTTTTGAGAGATTCATACTTGGACCACGACTTCTTCATTTTTCTCCAATCTTTATTTTGGACTTTGATATACAACGATCCACCTCCTTTTATGACTTGGATCTATTTATCCTCATACCTTGTTAGGGTCTTTTCGGATACACTTCTCCATGACTTTTGGGGAGTTTTGCTTTACGTCGTGTGTCTCGATCCTTCATATTGATTTTCGATAAATGATTCTTCACATCACTTTGGATCTTTAGCAACAAAACATAGCCCTCATGCCTTGTTAGGGCCTTTTCGGACTCGCCAATCTTCGCGCCCCGCTTCATAAGTTATGCCTTGGCTATGAACTCTCGTCATTACCGAGCAACTTTTAAACGATCTGGGGCTAGAAGCTAAGTAACTTTTCAAATCGTACAACCTTATTTATTAGCAGATAAATTTATTAGCAAGTGATGGGAGAATAGGCTTATAATTAACTCACATAAATTCACGAAAGAATACCGAACTTATAATTGGCTCTATCATCTCTCGTTCTCCACAGTTTAAAATCTCAAGTAATGAGACTCGTGGATGCTTAGCCTATTAAATCAAAGTTTTGGGTTTTCGAGTCGCCTATAGGATCTTGCAAATTCTTAGACTTTTTCAAGTTTTAGAAATCGCATTTTAAAGTTCCCTTGATAAGCGACTCTCTAGGATCAATTATAGGAACTTGCGAAAAGTTATTGTTCTTAACCCGTGAGAATTAAGACTTTCGCGTTTTATAGCTCCCTATATAAAAGCCTAGCATAACTTGACTTAAACACGTTAAGGATATTAGCTAGAGTAAACTCGGATTGAGTCAAAAGATTCACAACGTTTGAGAATTAAAACCACTTATTAAACATTTATTCTAACAGAGAAAGAAAATAACTATACAAAGGGAAAAACAAATAGGCCAAAATAGATCAAAAATTTTGAAAAATGTCGAAAAATTGATTTTCCGGTTAAAATGAGGACAAATACAAGGAAAAGACCACTTAACTTCGATAGAAGTCCCCCCTACACTTAAGATAAACATTGTCCTCAATGTTTAAGCATGTGGGAGTAAGCTCCCCTACACTTAGGACATTGTGCACGTTGTTTAAATCTCGCTAAGGAAAAGACAACTAAAGAGATTCCTATTTTAATATTGAGAAAATATAAAATGGTGAATCGAAAAGAGTTTAGGATAGAACCGGGAAGAAGTAGAACACGGAATCACGGGTCGTCAAGAATCATCAAGAGTGGATCATTGAAGCTCGAATCCCTGATTTAAGAAGTGAGGAGAGGAAATAGCAATCCAAAGGGTCCCCCCTACACTTATGGTAAAGAAAGCGAAAGGATAGATGCATGGGTTGCCTCCCAAGAAGCGCTTGATTTTTGTTAACCGAGTCGTGAGCCTGACTCGACCTTGATCATCAACGGAAGTAGCATGAAACAAATCCACCAGGATCAAAGACATAGTTTTCATCCATCAATAAGAACGAGCTTAAGGCGAACAAGGCGAGCCAAAAGAGAAATGGCAAGGTTCCCTTAAGCAGCGATGGAGCACGGTGGAAGCAAAGTTGAAGTGGAGCAAGCATGTCTTCAAAATTTCCAAAGATATTTCCTTTTATTTCATCAGGTGGATACTGAGATGGCTTAAAGACTTCAATACCGGGGTCGAACACCTTTTCCTTTAGGGGAAAATAGCACTCAGGCTCAGCCGAGTGGGAAGAAGATCCGCAAAGAAGCACAACCTCGTCCTCAGAAGTGGGACAAAGAGGTGTCAAATCATACGTGCAACGGATTTCGGTGTCGACCGGTTTCTTCTCCTTTGACAAAATGCTCTTCAAATCCAAAGTAGGATCAAGACGATAATCTTCAAAGTCAAAAGGAGGAGCATCACTCTCATGAGGGAAGTATGTGTTGAGAAATTCAGAGAAATCTTCCTCAAATGAATAATCGTCCAAAGTAGGATCGAGTGATGGTGGAGGATCTTCATCATGTGAAGAATCGCTCGATAGAGTATCAGCCTCATCAAAATCATCGAAAGTGGGCAGCTCGGGATACTCAGAAGTACAATCAAAATCATCCGAATATGAGCTAGAATCATCATCATCATAAGCATCGAAGACCGGTTGAGATTCATAAATGGGAGAAGCGTCCAAAGTAGAGTGAGAATCATCCACATCATCATTAAAAAGTGGATTATCAGTGGAAGACTCGAATAGAGGATTGTCATAGACGGTAAAGTCATCGAGCACATTTATCATATTCACTGATTCTCGGCCTCCAAAGGATTTTCCTGTAAGCTTCCCCATTTTAAAAACTTTTGAATCATCCCCGACTCGTAAGATTAACTCACCTTCGGCCACATCTACTAAAGCACGTCCGGTTCTCAAAAATGGTCGACCAAGTATTAAAGGAATACGAGGGTCCATTTCATAATCAACTACGACAAAATCGACCGGGAAAGTAAATGTGCCAACTTTAATAAACACGTCTTCGGCTATACCAACGGGGTAAGCGAGAGTGCGATTGGCAAGTTCGAGAGTCATCTTTGTTGGAATGAGATCGGGCAATGATAGTTTTTTCCAAACACTGAGTGGCATCAAATTAATACTAGCCCCGAGATCAGCAAGGGCAGTAAATTCTTCAGTTTTGTTGAACACGCAAGGCAACACAAAACGACCGGGATCGCCAAGCTTTTCCGGAAGTTCTCGAAGAAGAACTGTAGAGCAGTTTTCATTTAATCGTGTGTTGGCGAGTTCAATCAGCTTCTCCTTCTTGCTAAGCAATTCCTTGAATGCTTTGACAAATTTTGGCATGTGGCAAAGTGCTTCAACAAGGCTAATGTTGATGGTCATTTTAGATAGCATATCCACATATTTCAATACATTACAGTCATTCTTGGTTAGCTCGTTGGTCTTGCCTATGCGAGAAGGGTATGGGATTCTGGGTTGATAAGGGTTAGGTGGAGGTGTAGTTGGTGAAGGTTGTGATGTTGAAGGGTCCTTCCGAGATACATCGTCATGACGAGGCGGAGACGGTAATGGTGTACTACTACTAGGTGGAAGAGTAATAGGGATACATGGTGGTGGAGGAGTTGTAGATGATGGTGGTGAGTCAGGTGGATTGACAATGGTAATTCCACTACGCGTAGTTATAGCACTCACATTAGCTCGCGGATTAGTGACGGTGTTTGAAGGTAGAGAACCCGAGGAAGAAGAAGGTTGAGCTTCGGGCAAGAAACTAGCCAACAGATTCTTTAATTCAGTTGTTTGAGTGATGAAGGAGGATTGAAGGTTTTCACGAACCTCGGTTCTGATGTCATTACCTTGCTTCAAGATATCTCCTTTTAAATTGATTATTTGGCTCTGTAGATTCTTGATTTGCTCACCTTGAGTTCTCATGATGGTGTCAACATCGGGATTAATGGGTGGGTGTTGTTGGGTGGGTGGTTGATAAGGGTTAGAAGCACGAGGTGGGATTTGGTTGCTTCTATTGTAGTTGTTGGCGGGGTTTTGGTTTTGAGGAGAAAAACCGGGTGAAAGGTAATTGTTTGAACGGTAGCTCAGCAGATTTCTATCCCCTTGTTGTCTAGCTTGGTAATTTTCCGGTGAATAATTACCGTAAGCTGCATACACATTTTCCGGATTTCCTTGTGTCGAAGGACAATCGGTGTATGAGTGAGGACCGCCACATGTTTCGCAAGGATTAGCAACCGCTTTAACTTGTTGTTGTTGGTTTGAAGCGAGAAGCGTAATACTTTTGCTCATTTCGGCCATCATGCGGGTGAGTTCGGTCATCTCAGGGTTTGCTGAGGTTGAGGAAACATTGACTCTCGGGTTGTTCCTAAAAGAAGCAGAGGAATCCCAGTTCTTGTGGTGAGTAGTCATGTTCTCAATTAACTCTCTACACTCCTCGGGTCTCCTTTTCATGAATGTGCCACCGGCGGCTGCATTAATCGTATCACGATCTCGAAAAGTCAATCCATTGTAGAAAGTATCGATTAAGGTTACAGGGAGCATGTTGTGGTTTGGACATCGGTCGATCAAGACATTATATCTCTCCCAAGCGTCAAAAAGAGATTCATCGGGATCTTGCATGAAACCGCTGATCTGATTGCGAAGGCTAGTGACCATGGATGGTGGAAAGTAGCGCGATAGAAAGCGTTGAGTCATATCATCCCAAGTGTGAATAGAATTCTTCGGGAGATGATCAAACCATTTCTCGGCATGATGCGATAAAGTATGTGGAAAGAGTTGTAGGCGGAGAACATCCATTGTGGCACCAGGCAACTTCATGCTTTGGGTGATTGTAATGAACTTGTCGAGGTGTTTGTTGGCATCATCATCAGGCAATCCTCTAAATGGGTTTGTTTGCACTTGCTGAATCATGTGGTGCTTCAACGAAAACTCAGGAGCGTTGATTTGCATCGGCGCAATCGGTCCTCCTCGTCCAAACATGGTTGGTTGACATAGTTCCTCCATGGTCCGAAGATCGGGCTGTGGAAGAGCATTGTTGTTATTATTATTATTCAGGTTCGGTGGAATGTTGTTGTTGTTAACACCTGCCATATCTAAATCTTCTTGAGGCTCGGGCTCTTGATAATTAGAAGATCTAGTACGCATACACCTGAAAATGCAAAAGAAAACAAAACCAAACACAAATATAATATATATACACAATAAAGATAAAATCTTTTTGGATTTTTGAAATTTTTTATTTTTATGGTTTTTTTATCAATTTTTAATTTTTATGATTTTTGAATTTTTTAGGCAAGAAAAATAACGTTCACAAGTGAACGGATCCCAAAAAGCAACGTGTCTCTCACAGAAAACTGTTGATCTTAACGAAAAGAGCCGGCAGCGGCGCCATTTGATACAAGGCTTTTGCCCGTATAAAATTTAAAGATTAAGTTCGTGTTCTCGGAATCTTAACGAATTGATCTAGGCTCCTATGTGTGACTTAGTTGATCTTTGGTGAAAAAGAATATTTTTGGGTGATTTTAAATTTAAATGCAAAGACTTAAAAGTAAAAGTGCTCTTTAAGTAAATCTAAGTCTAATTAAAGTAAAGTGCAAGTATTTAAAAACGTGACTAAAATTAAAGGGCACTAAAGTAAATTGACGTAAACTTAAATCTATCTAAGGCAAACTTAAAGTGCGACTAAAACTAAGGCAAATAATCTAAAAGTGCAATTAAATAAAAAGGCAAGAAAAATAAAGCTTGAAGATAAAAATCAAAGACAAAAGCTAATAAGAACCTGAATACAGCTCATTCGGAATAAACCTTCGTTTGGAACAATCACTCGTCCTAAATGTCACCTTTGGTTGAAATGATTCTTCTTCACTTGGAATATTACCAAAATCCTTGATCCGGAACAAATTGGTCTGAATATGTCACTTATCCAAAACAATGCTTCGTTCGGAACTTGCTGATTCGGAACTTGTAAATTCTTCCTTGATTCGGAAGTTTCTGGTCACCCCTTGATTCGGAAGTTTCCGAATGAAGCTCCTTGATTCGGAAGTTTAGAACTTCCGAATGAAGGCCCTTGGTTCGGAACTTTTGGAGTTGGTTCGGAAGGTTCCGAATGAAGTTCTTTGGTTCGGAAGTTTTGACTTCCGAATGAAGCTCCTTTATTCGGAACTTTTGAAGTTCCGAATGAGTTTCCTTGACTCGGAACTTTTTGAGTTCCGAATGAACAGACTTGGTTCGGAAGTTTTGACTTCCGAATGAAACACCTTGGTTCGGAACTTTGGACTTCCGAATGAAGCTTTCTATCCTTTCTTTGGTTCGGAACTTTTTCTGGAAAGATCAGAAACAAGGCAAAATCTTCCGAAGAACAAGGAGATAGATACAGTAGCAGATATAAACAAACAGTAACCAAAATCAAACACAAGTATGAATATAAACAGTAACGATTCACTGAATAAGCATCAACAAACAATTAAAATCATGAAATTAAACAACTTTTACCACAATAATCAAAAACCATTAAGATCAAAATAAAAGCATAAACATGAACATAACATAAACACATGAATCAAAGAATAAGAAAGGTAGATAAGAGATTGACAAGATAAAGTAAAGATTTGACAATAATTAAAATGAAAACTTACTTGGAATTAAATGATAATTAAGGTGCATAACATGAAAAGTAAATGACAAGTATTTAAATGGTGGAAGAACTAGTGTCACCCTAGCCAACAAAATGAAATGTTTACATCTAATGACTATTTATAGGGGAGGATTAGGAAGCTTCCTCCCCTCTTTCCTTTTCTCTTAATTGCAAGCTTAAGTCCCTTCTTTTATTAATCTTCATTAATTGCGTCATTAGTCCTTTTCTTCTAATCTTCTTTAAACTTGGACTTAAGGGACTTTTGGCTTCGGAATTTCTTCGAACTCGTCTTTGAATTCTTCAATAAAATAGACTTGAATTCTTTGGCTTTTGATAAACTTCCGTCTTTTGACTTTTTCCTCGATAAATCTTCAGAATTGGTCGTGGACTTCCGTTCTTTTTGCACTCTTGACTTCTTGACTTCGTCTTTTATCCTTTTTCTTCAATAAAAGTCCGGAAATGCCCGTGAATGTCCGTGTTTTCTCCACTTTTCACCTTTTTATCCTAAATCACAACAAAAACACAAACCACGCATAATTCCGACATAAAAGACATAAAATACACGTTTTGGTCCGGTAATTATTGTAATTAAGTGGTAGAAAAGATGGGTGTTTACACACCTATCAGGTATCAATATTAATACCGTATCGAACGGGATTCGTATATCGGTATTGGCACGGCTATCGGTACCGGTACGGGTATGGTCAGGGTATCGGTACCGGGAAATTGATTTTTTCCGTTTTCTTTCGACAATTTTACGATCAACTAACATGGAATCAATTGAAAACAATATAAAAAGATTGATAAATGGGTTACTATTACATTCAACATTATCAGAGTTTATAATCTCAGGATGTCTAGATGAACTCATAATTATAATAAAGAATATCGATTGAATTATATTGTGATGAACATTATATACGAATTACAAGAATGATAACTGAAGTTGAATTAATGGGATGATTTATTAATGAATATGAAAGATCGTTATTGATGGAGGCAATGAAGATGACTAATGTAACAATGCAAGAATGAAATATAGAAAGATTACCTAATATACCCTTATTAATATAGATGAAAAATTAATTGTAAATTTTATTTTCTTTTAATGTTATTGCTATGATCTTGATTGAAATAATAAATCCAATGGTCTAAAAGACTTTCTACTTTAACAATTATAAGACACTAAACCATTTTAACCAAAATTTTTTTATATATATATATATATATATATATATATATAGAGAGAGAGAGAGAGAGTTGGGTAAAATAAAACAGTTCTTATAATAGAATAAATAAAATAGAAGGGATGGATGTGGGAGTGACATGTGTCACAACATTATCACACATCACTTTTCCATATCATCTCCTTAATAAAAAAATTTTAAAAATAATTTTTTTTTCGAAAACATTTTTTTTCAAAAATATTTTTTTTTTTGAAAATATTTTTTTTCAAAAAATATTTTTGTTTTCGAAAATATTTTTTTTCAAAAAATATTTTTTTTTCAAAAAATATTTTTTTTCGAAAATATTTTTTAAAATTTTTTTTTTCGAAATTTAAAAAAAATATTTTTTCATAATTTTTTTTTTCGAAATTTTTTTTACCAAAAATTTTTTTTCGAAATTTTTTTTTTTTGAAATTTTTTTTGAAATTTAAAAAAAAATTTGGATTTTTTTTTTAAACTATTATGGAAAAAAATATAGAGCATCACGGTTACATAATTTAGTGCATCATAAGACACTAATTTATTACCTTTATGCACCATATTTATACTTTTGATGCACTGAAATTTGGAGTGTGATGCGCTACAACAATTCAATAAAAATACAGCACATCACAGTTATACGTTTTAGAGCATCATGTCTATAAGTTAATGCATCACGGTTTTAAGTTATTGCATCATAATTCCTTCACAAAACTTATAACTATGGTGTAATTCTCATATATATGATGCAACACATTTAAAACTACGATGTGTCAAATTATAATTATCATGCACAAAAAATACATGTGATTACTAATAATATAACATTGATTTTCTATATGCATAACTATGATGCAGTAAGTAAAAATCATTATATTTTTAAGTTTTGTGCATCACGAATGATGGAGTAATTTATAACATTAATGCATCATAATTATAACAATTATGCATTATAAGTAAATGCATTATAGTTATCCGTTAGAGAATACAAATATATCATTAGTATCAATTTTATTTTTGGTACAATATAATAATTGTGTATCGCATTGTAATTAAGTTTTGTGCATCACGAGTGATGTAGTAATTTATAACTTTAATGCATCATAATTATGACATTGATACATTATAAGTAAATGCATTATATTTTTCCGTTGGAGAATAAAAATTCTATCACTAGTCATCACTTGTATTATTAGTGCATTAATGTAATAGTTTACCGCATCGTAGTTATAATTTTTGTGCATCATAGATAAAACATTGGTGAATGCACTATAATGTAGTCATTAAAATTGTAATGCATTAATTTATAATCATGATGCACTAAAACATGTAACTGTAATGCAGTAAAAAATTATGAAAAAAACATTTCCGAAATTTTTGTTTTTCCAAAAAAATTATTCGAAAAAAGTATTTTGAAAAAAAATTACGAAAGTTTTTTTGGAAATTTAACTTTGATGCAGTAAAACATGTAACTGTGACTCAGTAAAAAAAATTGAAAAAAATATCCGAAAAAAATTTCTGAAAAAAAAAATTTAAAAAAAAAATTCGAAAAAAAATTTCGAAAATTTTTTTTCGAATTTTTTTTTTTAAATTTCGAAAAATATTAAACGAAATTTTTTTTTTCGAAATTTAGTTTCAAAAAAATTCAATTTCTTTTGAAGTTAAATGACATGATATGGCAATATGATGTGGAATAATGATTTGAAAAGATGACACATGTCACCTCCACAATTCACCTTATTTATTGTATTATAAGATTTCTTGTAGAATAACCTCACTATATATATATATATATATATATATATATATATATATATATATATATATATATATATATATATATATATATATATATCTTTACATTATATATAACAAGAGGGAAATGCCACATCACCCGCCTACTAATCATGTTGCTAATCCACCTCACCACGTTTGTGCCACGTCATCAGCCTGTAAACATTAGTTCGGTTTTAAAAACTTACATCATTGTAAGATTCGAACTTGGGTTCCTTGTGACATTAGCAAACATCACAACCACTTCACTAGCTGAATTTTTTGATTATGTCCTTCAAGCTAATGTATTTAAACGCTTGAACAATTATTATCCAACTATAACTCGGCCTTTAAAAAAATCAAGTATATATCTTATTAACCTACAATCATCACACAACAATTATTATCCCAAACATAAACAATCGAAACCCTAATTCTATACCCTTGATCAGAATTATCACACAATAAAAACAATCGAAGTATTATTATCTCGATATGTGTTTTTTGCAGTTAATGAATTCAAGGTATATCAATGATCTACTTACTGATTTCGCTTTATTTTGTACTTTTTGGTAAAGGTTAGATTTATATGAAAAAATATCAGTAAACTATCATGGTTGTATCAATATTGATGTGGCAGTTGCGATCAATAAACTATCATGGTTCTCCAATGATGAATTTATGATTTGTATGTTTAATGTATCATCTTTATCTTTTTACTCTTCTATAAGTTTGAATGAGATACTAGATTCTTACATTGAAACTATGGTAATAATCATCCACACTAGGCATGTCTTTACTTCTAGCATTCTGTGTTACTTCTGGCATTCTATTTTTTTTTATGATTGTCTGCTCTTTTGACTTCATCGTTCTATATTTAATTGTTCTATCTATATGTTCTAAGGTTGGATTTACTACCGGTGGACACATTATGACAATCTTTTTGGCATGTTTGGTACAAAAGGTGTTGCTGCTATTGGAGTAAGGTTAGGAATTGAGAGTGTGTTCACTACTATTGAATACAACCAAAAAGAGATAAACATGTAAACACCAACGCATCATTTTTTTGTTTACGTCACCAGTGAGACACAAGCTTTAGTCAGCGTATTGGGTTGTATTGGGTGAGTTGATAACTACATTATGCCAAACGTAGTGTGACATTACAATGCGGTAAAAGAACTAAAATAAGGACATAGACTAATTGAGTGTCCTTTTTGTGCTATCAGTTTTGAAAGTTTAATTTAAAGAGAACAAAATCTACAAGGATTTTTGAAAATTTAATTTAAAGAGTGTATGTATATTCAAAGGTTATACTTCGTGTTTTAATAGCCTTTATGTATGCGTAGTATATTTTATGCTTTCAGAAAATGCTTATAGGATGGTACCTGAAGACGTCACAAAGAACATCAGTGATCCCCACACTAGATGAATCTCGACGAGGTATGGGTGCATCTGTTCGACAACCTCACTCTTCCAATGCAGTCTGCACACAGTTCTATTTGGCGGGATATTGAAGCTGTGAGTGAAGAAAGCAGTAAAAATGAGACTACTTTAGGAGAAAGTCTTTGGAGTCTGGATGTTGAAATCGGAAGTTCTGATGCTCATGATGATAATGTTGAAAGGAAAGGTCCTGATATTTATTAAACACAAAGAACAAATGTATCACTTGGGATACGACATCACTAAGTGGGAAAGCATCCCTCCATAGCATAACTGAGGTCGCCAAGGCTACACAAGACTGACTTGTAGATGACATTAGACAGAAAGAATAAGGTTAGTCACATAAACAGATGGTATATATATGATCATAGTCTAAAATAGATGAACAAATTGGGTTTGTTGACAATGCTTCAGGAACGATATTTAGATAAAATAGATCATATCGTTTCTTTGAACTATCCTCTTATTTAATATGCCAGTCTTTTTTTGCATATAAAATGGCATGTCAGACTATGACTCACTTTCATGAGTGGTCAAATATTAATCAAACTTTCACGTTCAGGAAAGGTTCAACACCTTGTGAGTGCTTGAACTAGAACCTGAAGAGAACAAAGCACGGTATTCAGCATCTTGGTTGAGAGCAGCAAGCAAGCTTCTTGGTTGGGAGCAGCTGGCGATAAAGTCTGATCTGATGGACCAAGGAACTAGATGCTTTAGAAGTGTATTCTTATTTCTCTCTTACTCCGCTCTTTTAATGTTATAGATGTCACAATGGGAGTCGGGGTAGCTGGATAACAGGTCGAAACAGTTTGGGTCACAAAAGTATCTTTTCCCCTAAAATACTACTACTAAAAAAACAATAATAAAGTGTTAAAGTGAAGGGTCTGGTCAAAATGGTTTTGAGAAGAGATCAAGTTAACAAGAATTGGGAATATGATGAGAAAGTAGTGAGCAATGAGGTGCTTAAAGATGAAACTGGAACAAAAATAGTATTTGACACTAACCGCCATAAGGAAGATACACATGAAAAGTTATTTGATGTTCGTGAGGTGGAAAAGACAGTGAATGAAAAAGGGTTGTGAGATGAAAGATAAAGAAAATGATACTGTCGTTTGGAATGCTCAGAAGAAAACAGATTTATCAATGCTAAAAGGATGGGGGAAGATAGCTGCCAGTGCATATATCCCAATGTTTTAATTCAGTTCCAGGAAGGTGAGTTATGTACTTTTTGTAAAAATGAAAACATTGTTACTTGTACTATTATTATTGACGTATATGGTTTTAATCTCAATTACAGTGCTCCTCATGCACTTATTGCAATTGGAAAAGGTGACCCACTGCATCATGTATATCCTCTTGGAAAGTTTGAAAAAGTGGTAGACGAAGTTGGAAAGACTGCTTTGAAAGTGACAATATGTAAGATATGACATCTTTAGCTAACTACATAGCATAGAAAATGTTTTATATCACATTTAATTTTACGTGGTCTTCTATAAACTTAAGTTCAGTCTTGCACTCTAATTTGTAGTTGCCACTAATGTTTCATCGCGGGGTCCAGATGTTACTAGAGTTGCTCATGTAGTTAACTTGGACCTTCCAAAGATAAGCTTGAGAAGAATTGTCACGTCGTTTTTGTGGAACTCATGAAGTGGTTACCTTTAAAATATTACACACACCCTTATGTTGGTTATCTCAATTGGCTAATAAGTTGTCCGATATATCCTTAGATGTGGAGATGGGTTCACGGATTGATATAAATTACACCCCTTGCATTATTTTTAGGTAGAATCATTTTCTAGCGGGTATTGCACTATTAATATTGTGGACTTCCTTTTGTTTAACTATTTTGTATGACAACGTTATTGTATCTTTGTATATAAATAGTCTATTCGATGACGCCTTCTGATAACCATTGTTTTTTTATCTGTTGCTCCAAGTTCAGGAAGGTTTACTAATATATTTTCTAGATGGAATACAAAGCTAAATGTGCTCTGGATTGTGCATGGTTAGTGGTTAGTACCCAAAAGACTCTAAAATATGCCATTTTTTTGGCAAATGAACAATATTAAATATTTGTGATTCTTTCGTAGGTATGATGTTTTCGACCTTTCTATCACATAGGGCTATCGATATGGGTGATTCGGTAAGTCGATAACCCAACTAATATTTGATCCATTCAATTCGTATTATATGTATAAGATGGTTTAAATTATATCACATGATAGATACAGGAGTTGTTGGTCCATTTGTGTGTTTTGGAGCATAAGAGGATGAGTGGATCAATGTTCGTAAGCATTTAAGGCAGAGTTCTCTTCCGTGTGAATCATCAGAATGTGTAGCTGTTATTCCTTCCGATCTCATACTTGCTTTTCAGGTATTCTCTCTCTTTTTACTTCAACTAAGCCAAAAAAACTGTTTGGTCAGAAACTGATACTAAAGCGAAATAATGTCAAGCAAAATAATTTACAAATTTGACTCATTAAGAATAAGTTTGGATCGGATATTAAACTCATGCATTCAGTTTGCAGATGTTAAAAGGTGATCACGGTGGTCAACGCCAAACGGTTGTGATAAAGTTAACTGGTGGCCGTTGGGAAGAACACAAAGTAATTGATTAGGTATGTTCAATGGTGACATGCCCAAAATATTTCAGTGACCTAATCTGAGAGATTTGGTGTTTGACTTGGGATAAATAACTGGACCATTGAACCCGTGCTACTTTTGCAGGTTAGAGGCTGCAAATCTTTGAATCGTTGGGATTAATAGTATCGTAAAATCTAATAATAATAATGGATGAAATGGAGGAATGATGGTGCGATGAATGTTAAGGTTTTTGCGGAGTGGAGTAGTGATGGTTTACTTGGGTATGCATTTATCACTCTAAAGCCAGGAAGCTCGGAGGAGTTGGTATTGGTGCTTCTAAAGGTCCATATGCTGTTTTTATACAATTTGTTTATTATTGCATAATATTTTTGGCCTTCAGGGGAGTATACTATTGGCCAAAAGTTCTTATAAAATATAGCGGACTAGGAAATGCTTGAAATAGTCATGTCCAGGTACGCATATGTGTATTTGTTAGTTACTATTGCAACAAATTTGATTCTATCCAAACTATTTACAACATTAATGTTTAGTACCTGTCCACACAGTCCTTGAATTAAGTCATGATTGTATATATATGAGAAGATGCTTATGAACTTGCAGTTTAATGGTGGCCACACTTTTTTCGCATGATAAATTATAGCTATCCTCAAATTAAAACCCTTATCCTAACAACCCCATAAAAGTATTGTTGTCAAAGGGCAAAAAAATTTCCAACTATATATATATCGGCTTATTAGAAAAATAAAAATTTAAACATTCATTGCTAGGAAAAATAACTACATAGTATTCTCTGAGCGAATCTCTTCCTTTATACAAGACCATATAATAGCTATACAACCGCTGTTGGACCATTAATAGGCATTATGAAAGCACGGGTGAACTCACTTCTGCAAGAAGGAAATGCATATCATATTCCGTGTATGTATTCCATGGACTATGTAATAAAATTGCACACGAAAATGGCTGTTGATAATAGAAATTTGAGGAAAGTAGAAGCTTCTTTGAAATCTTGCAAAACCTTTCTTCTCCAAATTTATGTCGGAAGGTTTTATGAAATTATGTCGAACAATGAGTTTTTTGTCCAATGTTTTGTCGCAACCTTTTATAAGAGTTTTCAAAGCACTTTGTTGGTATTTCATTATTTAGTATAATTTCAAGTACTAACATTTAGATAACAGATTTCTTATAGTATTTAGCCTAAAGTTAGGGTAGTTGCAGAGTGTGGTAACTGGTATGTTATTTCAGAGATGAGTTGATGCAAAAATGGAAGAAGATTTTAATATAAACGACTTAGCCAACGACGTTAATGAACATAAGTTGGGTCATCGTCCAGTTCAGGTATGTCTTCGCCTCAAATTCGATGTTAACACTATAGTTTTTACTTCTGTATATCATTCTTGCTTCCACAATAATCAGTTAAACACCATGATAAACTGGTGCACATAAGCAACACAGGTTCATCTATATGTTGCCACAGATAAAGATTGCCCGGTCTCAAATGTGTCAGATAAGAAAATTAATCTTGAGATGAACTTTATGATATTATTTGTGGACTTCCAGGTTACCATTCTTATCGCTTTTTATCAAGTGTTGGAGCATTATGTTACCGAATAAAAACGTTTTTGTTGTTAAACATTTAAATAGTTAACATAAAGAAAGAAGCGGTACAAATAACCTGATAAATTAAAGTCCATATAAGTTGCAGAACATAATCATATTTACTTTATTACAGTAACTACTTAAATGTGTATATATGTGTTTGGAAACACTGATTTTGTTATTTCGTGAAATCAAGAAAAAACTTATAGAGTTAGACATGAAGCCATGGCAGAAACATGTGATACAGGGCAATCTGTATCTAGCATGAACACGCCTTTGCTGCTATTTGTTGCTTTAATTGGAGCTACTGTTGGAGATAAGGTAATATTTCTCGATTATGTGAATGGAATGATAAAACGAGCAGTGTTAGCTGTGACATTTTCTATTATGGGTTGTATTGTGGTCCTCCAACGACCTTTGGCGAAAACGTACTACTTTGGAGAATAATTATGTATAAGGCTAATTACAATAACAAAAGGGCGAAACCCTTCACTTACTTAAAAATCCCGTTTAATGTATCTGACATAAGAAAGAAATAAATTATTTACTTAATGGCGTGTATTTGACCAGACCCATTTCCAAGAATAGAGTCAAGCTTGAAAAAACAATTTACTTGATAGATTAAGTGTGACTCGACCAACACACGAGAAACGAGTAAATTATAAAACAAATGATACACTTGATAGAACTGAATATAAATCGACACCAAGTAAGATTTACAAATTGATATAATATTTAAAAGTTCATTACATCTTTTGCGCCTTGCATGTAGAACATCCGGTGATGGATGTTTGAAGATCATTTTCAAGAAAGGAGGCTGTTAAAATGGACTTCTTTTTGTAGTGCGACACCACCAGGTATATGTTTTGTTTAATGGGTCAAATGGGTCTATACATATAGAAAGCCACAACCTAATGATGCCGAGGTTAGTGTTGTTCGCTAATTATAAATATGTTCGATTATTTATTTATACAAACTTTTGGAAAGGAAATGGGTTTAAGCATTTATGAACATTGGTTGTGAGTCTGCAATGATGAGATGATGAATCTGGAATAAAGGAAAGAGAAAAAACTTAAATTTTAGAGCATCAAACTGAAGAATCGGTGAGGTAGCATTAAAAATGGAACAACGGTAAAGAGACTAGAGGTAATCTCAATTCTCAATGTCAAATATTATGGCGTATAATGGGTTCAGGCCTATTTGGTTTTCGGCTTATGTTCCATATGCTCGCTCAATTTAGTCAAATATACTTTGAAATATACTTTGATTTCATGCTCAATTTTTGAATTAATGCATGATTCGTTATTGACTTAACCACGATCTTTTTTTTGAAACTATTTTATCTACTTCTTTTTTACTTTTAAATGTTGTTGCTTTAAAATAGATGTGTAAGTACCACAATAGAACATGGGCATTTGGCAAAAATCACAAAAATCACTAAATACCAGTGTTGTTAGAAGGTTCTATGCTTGGACCAATTTCTCAATGATTTCTAGATATTAAACCATACGAAGAAAGCATAAAATTGTTATGCAAGAGCCGAGCTTGAAGATCTTAATAGGAACGCTGCATGAGAGTGAAAGTGATATCCCATACGAACATAGCATGAAATTGTTATTCAAGAGTTTAGAGCTTAAATATAAAGTTTTATGTTGGATGGGTTAGGCTAAAACTTCTTGATCCTAAATGAATTATTAGTCATAAGTCGTAAAACTCATAATATTAGGAGCGTAATGGACCATTTTTATTGCACTATATATGAATGCGTGAAGACGAGACATCCTCAACCTAACTATGGATCGAAAATATATAGGCTTCTCCAAGGAGTAAATGAGAATGATCACCCGATAGTTTTAAGTTTCTTATTTGATATTCAGTTATATGTATAATGAGGGGATCTATGAACCGCATTTATAAAAGACCTGCTTAATAACACATTAGCTAGATACATATCGTTCCACATATAAATTTAAATACTATTATTAAATTTATTGGTCTTATCATTATAAAGGTAAACAAATTAAAAAAAGTGTTCACTCTTTTGTTTCACAAAAACACGTTAGATTGTCGTTGATGTTCAGTCTCAAATATTTTTTATTAATAATAGTATTTAAACATACCACATAGTTAAATTTACGATTTTTAATAATAGTGTTCACTCGATCTTTAGTTAACAACTTAACAAGACATTTGCTAGGTACATATCGTTACACATATAAATTTACGATTTTTTTGTTACACAGTTCAACCACATTGTTAAAAACATCTTTTAATAATCAAAAACAAAATTCATGTCGACTAATCATACATTAACAGACAATTATACTAAAAAAAGCACTTAATAACCAACACTATGCTTAAAAAAATACAAACAAATATTAACTAAATAAAACATGCAAACAATTAAGTTCGTAAATATAAAACTTAAACAACAAATACAAGTCATACTGGTAACGAATTAAAAGACAACTATAATAAGATAATTACAAACAAATATTTCCCACAAAAAAAGTAAGACGACAATCAAAAATCATATCCGTCCATCGGACGGGTTTTGACACTAGTATATATATATATATATATATATATATATATATATATATATATATATATATATATATATATATATATATATAGAGAGAGAGAGAGAGAGAGAGAGAGAGAGAGAGAGAGAGAGAGTGAGGTTATTCTAAAACATATCTTATAATAAAATAAATAGGGTGAAATCTTAGCCCTTGGATCAATACTATCAAAATTGATAAAAAATTAAAGAAAAAAATGGCGTCTTTTTATAAACTATCAAACTTTATGGTATCTTTTCTAAATTCTAAATTTGTTTTACATAAACTCCTCCCCGTCATTAATTTAACACTCTGGATCTCACTTTCTCTCTCTAAAAATACTTTATCTCACTAAAGCTTCACACACATCTTAATATCACTATCTATTCATCTTTTCAACATCAAATACAACCGAATAATCTTTTTATCATCGCATCACGATCGATTATCACGATCCAGTAATATTTTTATCGTCGAATCCCGATCGCTTATCACGATCGATACCCACGACATCGTAAGTTTATTTGTAACCTATATCTTGTTACTTAATCGATTTACTAATTTTGATTTCAAGAATCTAGTTTTATTTGATCTCTTACGATTTGAAGTTTTTATGTTTAAGAAAGTTGCATACAAGGTGTTTGCTAAATGTCTCAACTAGACTTTACAAATGTGTTTTGGTAAAATTATAACTGTAATGTAGTATGATTTTGTGTGATGTACTAGAAAGTGATCAGAGATGGAGTAGGATTGTGTGTGGTAGAGTGGAACATGTACTAAGATGCATTATAGTTATTTCTACTGCATTACAGTTCAAATTTTAATGCACTGTAATGCAGTAGGTCACTTGCATTATTCTTTCTACTACATTAGAGTTTAATTTTAATGCAGTGTAATTCAGCAGCTTACTTACATTGTTCTTTCTACTGCATTATAGTTTAAATTTTAATGCACTGTAATGCAGTAGGTTACTTGCATTGTTCTTTCTACTGCATTACAGTTTATTTTTAATACATTGTAATGCGGTAGGTTACTTCCATTGTTCAGATGCATGATTTATTGCATTATAACTTTATTTCTACTACATTAAAGATTAAATTTTAATGCATCGTAATGCAGTATGTTACATGGGTTGTTCATATGCATGATTTACTACATTGCAGTCTTGTTTCTACTGCATTATAGTTTAAATTTTAATGCATTGTAGTGCAGTAGGTTACTTGCAATGTTCTTTCTACTGCATTACAATTTAATTTTAAGGCATTGTAATGGAGTAGGTTACTTACATTCTTCATATGCATGATTTACTGCATTAAAAATTTATTTCTACTACATTAAGGTTTAAATTCGAAACACAGTAGGTTACTCGTGTTATTCATATGCATTATTTACTACATTACAGCTTTATTTCTACTACATTACAACTTTATTTCAACTGTATGATAGTTTTAAGTTCTAATGCATCACATAATATATATTAATACTTTCATATATAATTCTTGAACTATTCTACAGGTAAAAAGGCATAGGAAAAATAACCCAAGGGACAAAGGAAGATGCATTTAACAAGCTGCAAAAAAAAGATAAGTGACAAAGCAAGGTGCATTTAACAAGCCACAAATACTAGATTGCATCCTCTAATACCAATGATACACTCTAATTCAAAGAAAGTGTGGCACAAAGAAGCATAGAACGCGTAACAAGGGTTATTGGAGGATACTCGTGGATCATTTGAAAATAATTTTTAAATTTTATTTGATGTAATACTTTGGAATACTTAATGTCTACACAATATTGTACATTTTGTTGATGACAGTGTTTGTTCGTACTCATATTTTATATTCAACTACATTTTTTCTTTCATTCTACTACATTATAGTTATATTCTGTTGCACTACATTAATATTCTACTGCATTGCAGTCATACATTAAGCATCACAAATATATTTTGTTAATGCATTAAAGTTATAAAGTAAGTACATCTCAATTTAAAAAAGTTAATGCATTAAAATGTATCTTAATGCATTACACTTAAAATTAGTACATCTCACTTCAAATTCTATTACCCGAGTGTATAACAGTAAAAAAATAAAATAAAAAAGTAGAAAAGACTATTCATTTTCGGTGTTGTAGATTCTTTTAAACGAGCTCTCTTTGGCAAATCTTTTTTATTTTCTTGGATTTCTTTGATGTTGGTAATAATTTGAAGTCTTGGAATTGTGACATCCTTTCTCTCCACAAACGAACAAGTCATTCTCTTCGATAGTCCTTCAGCTCTTGGTCTAAACCTTGAAAAGTATCTAGAACGTTTAGTAGTAATAACGATGTAATGCAGTAAAAATAACAATGTAATGCAGTATAAAAATAATTGTAATGCGGTAGAAATAACACTTTAATGTAGTAGAGATAACACTATAATTTATCTTCTACTGAATTATAGTTTAATTGGAAACAAAATGAAAAGCGATCATATAAAACTATAAGTCTATAACTCAGTAGAACATAAGATATAATTCAGTAGAAGATAAACTATAATTCAGTAGCAGACAATCTGTAATTCAGTAGAAGATAGACTATAATTTGGTAGAACATAAACAATAATTCACTAGAACATAAATTGTAATTCAGTAGAAGGTAAACTATAATTCGGTAGAACATAAACTTTGATTCAGTAGAATATAAACTATAATTCAATAGAAGATAAATTATAACTCAGTAGAAGATAAACTAAAAAATAACATAAAACATAGATTATTTATGATAATATAAAATTATATTATTCTACTGCATTATAATGTATAATCTACTACATCACAATGTATACTCTACTGCATCACATATAGTCACTTCTTTCTCTTATTACTTTATTGCATCATTATTTTATTCTACTGCATTACTATGTATATTCTACCACATTCATATATATATTCCACTGCATCAGATTACACTAAACCAAATAACATAAAAACAACACAATACGAAATATTTTTTAACAACTTGTGCAAAATAACAAGTTTATAACCAGTGTGTATGAACAACTAGTGCATTACCATATAAAATTACGACACCACAATTTTATATATCTTGTACGCATTATATCAAACACTTGGTATGCAAGTTCCATAAACACTTTGTTCATCTATTTTTCTATTAGATTTGTAGTGAAAAACATACAAGAAACACCACAAGATGATGATGATGATGATGATGATGACGCACCACCACGCGTCGAGGATGATGATTCAGTAAACATGATGCATCGATCGTGAGGTGGTTATGTGACGGGAGAGTTATAGAGGTGACGGAGGTTATGGTGTTACGGTGGTTAGGGTAGGATCGTGAGGTGGTGATGTGGCGGGGGAGTTATGGAGGTGACGACGGTTGTGGTGTTACGGTGGTTAGAGATAAGGTGATTAGGTTACTGTGTGAAAAAGAAAGAGATAACAAATAGTTACAGAGAAAAAAAAGTATATATACTGTCAAATTAAAAATTACAAAACCACCCTCTAAGTTTTATAAATTACAAAAAGACACCATTTTTTTTGAAAAAAGGGGGGACACATGGCAGTCTCTGGTTCCACCTCATTTATTTTATTATAAGTTTTGTTTTATTTTACCTCAACTATATATATATATATATATATATATATATATATATATATATATATATATATATATATATATATATATATATATATATATATATATATATATATATATATATATATATATATATATATACATATATATATATATATAGACATATATATATATATATATATATATATATATATATATATATATATATATATATATATATATATATATATATATATATATATATATATATATATATATATATATATATATATATATACATATATATATACATATATATATATATACATATATATATATATATATATATATATATATATATATATATATATATATATATATATATATATATATATATATATATATATATATATATATATATATATATATATATATATATATATATATATATATATATATATATATATATATATATATATATATATATATATGTATATATATATATATATGTATATATATATATGTATATATATATATATATATATATATATATATATATATATATATATATATATATATATATATATATATATATATATATAGAGTGGAGTTATTCTAAAACAAAACTTATAATAAAATAAATGAGGTGAAATCTCAACCCTTGGATCAAAATCACCTAATTTGATAAAAAAAATGGTGTCTTTTTTGTAAACTCTCAAACTTTAAGGGTAATTGTTGAAAATAGTTAAAATTAAAACGTACCAATTAGGCCGATCAAAAACACACACTTCACACCTACCAAGAAACACACAGTACACTAAATCCACCAAATCAAACCTACTGAATCCTCTCGAATCAAACAAATTCAACAACGCATCGAGATGGTTCGTACGTTTACATCATCTCATCAATGGTATATTGATCTTCGTTACTTTAAAAGTAAGCTTTTTTATGTTCTATTTATTTATCGTTGATGAATACAGTATATTGATCTTCGTTTTTACTACTTTCGTAATGAATTTTGAGAGAAAAATAGCTGAAAGAGTATATATGAAACCTTCACACCAGGTGTTTGATAAAATGTCTATATGATTTTCTATAACTGTGATGCGTTAGTTCTAACTGTGATGTTTTAATTCACAATGTGATGCAGTAAGATATGTAGTAATGTAGTAGATCGTAACTGCAATGCGGTAGAAACATATATGTGACACAATAGGATATAAAGTAATGTAGTAGAACGTAACAGTAATGCAGTAAA
Source organism: Glebionis coronaria (assembly GCA_025667525.1). NCBI lineage: Eukaryota > Viridiplantae > Streptophyta > Magnoliopsida > Asterales > Asteraceae > Glebionis > Glebionis coronaria. The sequence goes on from CM046882.1 coordinate 329,215,316, forward strand.
AGTTATTTGTGAAAGTGATAAAGTATGCCTGTGATTGGGTAGAAATTGCACTGTGATGTGGTAGGATATTTGCTATTGGTCATATGAATGAGTTACGATTTATTAGTGTTTTTTATTACGGTAATGTTGTAGAATATACGGTAATGTTGTAAAACACTAATGTTGTAAAACACTAATGTTGTAGAATATACGGTAACGTTGTAGAATATACGGTAATATTGTAGAATATACGGTAATGTTGTAAAACACTAATGTTGTAAAACACTAATGTTGTAAAACACTAATGTTGTAGAATATACGGTAATGTTGTAGAATATACGGTAATGTTGTAGAATATACGGTAATGTTGTAAAACACTAATGTTGTAGAATATACGGTAATGTTGTAGAATATACAGTAATGTTGTAAAACACTAATGTTGTAAAACACTAATGTTGTAGAATATACGGTAATGTTGTAGAATATACGGTATGTTGTAGAATATACGGTAATGTTGTAGAATATACGGTAATGTTGTAGAATATACGGTAATGTTGTAGAATTACGATGGAGTAAAACTAATACTATGCATGTGATTTGGTAAATTAGAACTGTAATGGAGTACAATTATTTTTATTCTACTGCATTACAGTTAATGTTTAATGCACTATAATGCAGTAGGTCACTTGCATTGTTCTTTCTACTACATTACTGTTTAATTTTAATGCACTATAATGTAGTACGATACTTGCATTTTTCTTTCTACTGCATTACAGCTTAAATTTTAATGCACTGTAATGCAGTAGGTTACTTGCATTGTTCTTTCTACTGCATTACAGCTTAATTTTAATACATTGTAATGCAGTATGTTACTTCCATTGTTCATATGCATGATTTACTGCATTAAAAACTTTATTTCTACTACATTAAGGTTTAAGTTTTAATGCATCGTAATGCAGTATGTTACATGGGTTGTTCATATGCATGATTTACTGCATTACAGTCTTATTTCTACTGCATTATAGTTTAAATTTAATGCATTGTAATGCAATAGGTTACTTACAATGTTCTATCTACTGGATTACAGTTTAATTTTAATGCATTGTAATGGAGTAGGTTACTTACATTTTTCATATGCATGATTTACTGCATTAAAACTTTATTTCTACTACATTAAGGTTTAAATTCTAATGCATTTAATACAGTAGGTTACTCGTGTTGTTCATATGCATGATTTACTACATTGCAGCTTTATTTCTAATACATTACAACTTTATTTGAACTGCATGCTAGTTTTAAATTCTAATGCATCACATAATATATATTGATACTTATATATATAATTCTTGAACTATTCTACAGGTAAAAAGGCACAGGAAAAAAAACCCAGGGGACAAAAGAAGATGCATTTAACAAGCTGCAAAACAGTATATAGCTTCCTCTAATACCAAATGATATACTCTAATTGAAAGATGAAATGGTACAAGGATGCATTGGGCGCGCAACATGATTCTTGGAAGATACTTGTGCATCATTTAAAATAATGTTTAAATTTTATTATATGTAATACTTTGGAATATTGAATGTCTAATACGACGTAGTGTATATTTTAATGATGACATTGTTTGTTTGTAATCATATTTTATATTCTACTACATTATTATCGTTTATTTTATTGCATTACCATATTTCATTCTACTACATGATAGTTATATTCTAAGACATTACAATTATATTTTACCGCATTGTAGTCTTATAATTTACATATAACTGAGATGCAGTATAATATAAATTGAATGAGTAAAAATAAACACTAATGTAGTAGGATATGATCCTATAATGCAGTAAAATAAAATTTGCTTATTTAATGCATTATAGCTATATGCTACTGCATTGCTGTTATTTTATATTCTAGTACATTACATTTACTTGTTACAGTTATTTTATTATAAAAAAGGAATGATACACTAACAAAATAACTGTTGTAGGATATAAAATAACAAAAATGCATTAGAACATAACCGTAATGAGACAAAATCCTGAAATGCAATAGATTTAACGTTGTGATGCAATAAAACACATTCAAATCAATAACTATAACGTACTCATGTTTACATTGAAGTTGTAACATAAAATCATAATTTTATTTGTAAAAAAATGACAAAAAAATTGAAAAACTATTCATTTTCGATGTACAGATTTTCTTAAACTAGCCTTCTTCGACATATCTTGTGTCTTTGCTTTCTTCGATACAAACAATAATTTATTCAACTCGTAGAACTGGAATTGTGGCCTCATTTATCTCCATATGTCGAACAACCCCTTCTCTTGGTTAGTCCTTCAACAGTTACTATCTGTTATAAAATGAAAGTATCGTACTGCATTACAGTGCATTAAAATTAAACAGTAATGTAGTAGAAAGAACAATACAAGTGACCTACTGCATTATAATGCATTAAAACTTAACTGTAATGCAGTAGAATAAAAATAATTCTACTTTATTACAGTTCTAATTTACCAAATCACATGCATAGTATTAGTTTTACTTCATCATAATATAAATTCTACTCAATAATAGTGTTAATCCTGCTCCATCACAGTTATGATTTTACCAAATCACTTCTATATCAAAGAGAACTTTATAATTCTCATTAAGACATTATATCAAACACATTTTATACATTAATCATAAACACACACTTGCACAAAACCTTATATATGTTTGATATCCTATTGCATTCTAGAGCATTATAGTGCATTTTTAACACATTTTCTACCTATGAACAATGAAAGTAACCAACTTCATTACACTATAATTTCTACCACATCAAACGCGTAAGTAACTTACTGCATTACGGTCTCATTCCTAGTACATTAGAATGTTAAAGTAGTGCATCACAATTATGATGTCTTATTGAGACATTATATGAAACACATTGTATGCATAAATCATAACCACACACTTACCCATTAGTGTTTTACAACATTACCGTATATTCTACAACATTACCGTATATTCTACAACATTACCGTATATTCTACAACATTACCGTATATTCTACAATATTACCGTATATTCTACAACATTAGTGTTTTACAACATTACCGTATATTCTACAACATTACCGTATATTTTACAACATTACCGTATATTCTACAACATTAGTGTTTTACAACATTAGTGTTTTACAACATTACCGTATATTCTACAACATTACCGTATATTCTACAACATTAGTGTTTTACAACATTAGTGTTTTACAACATTACCGTATATTCTACAACATTACCGTATATTCTACAACATTACCGTATATTCTACAACATTAGTGTTTTACAACATTAGTGTTTTACAACATTACCGTATATTCTACAACATTACCGTATATTCTACAACATTACCGTATATTCTACAACATTAGTGTTTTACAACATTAGTGTTTTACAACATTACCGTATATTCTACAACATTACCGTAATGCCTTGTCAGCTAGGCTAGTTAGCTAATTCCTTCTAAGAAAATAAATTCAGCAATGATGCGCGTAATCGATCTCTTATTAGGTTCTACAACATTACCGTATATTCTACAA